>JAPDEL010000060.1:0-198397 GCA_027569095.1 Aspergillus conjunctus | reverse complement strand
CCTTGGTAAACTTCCCACAACCTGAATAGGAAGCCGCTGCCACGGCCTCACTATGCCAGTGCTTATAGGCATGGAAAACACCTATATCAAGTGGCTGAAGTAGGTGACTTGAATGAGGTGGAATAAGGAAGATAATAATGTTAAATTATTCACAAAAAGACACAAATTCATAGGTTAGATGAGATCCAAAGCCATCACAGAGAAGAAGATAATATTTACCCTTTATAGACCTTCTAGTAGCTGAATGAAAGATTCTAATCCATTCTAATGTAATTAGATTAGTCATATAGTCATTTTCTGAGGCCCCAAAGTTATATCCATCTTCTGCTTGATTAAACCAGCCCTTTAGAATGCATTGAGCAGGCATTATAATAAGTGGAGCACAGAGTTCTCCTCCAGCACTCACAGCCTCCACCACAGTCACATATTCACGGTTTGTATTGATCCCAATGTAGTTCTTTTGATGCTTAAAAGCACGTGTGACAATCCATTGATCTTTTCCAAACCCTATCTGGAAGCCTGTCTCATCAAAATTCCAGATATCTTCATCCACAATCCCATGGGTACACCAAATCCTTTCAAAGCGATTATACCAATCTTGAATAGCGTCGCAGTCATGTGCTTGCTTCCGTTCAATTTCTATGGCCTTTGTACGCTTCTTATTATAGTCTGGATATCAAGAAAGCCACCTTTGAAGCCATTTATCACCAACTTTAGGAGGAGGGGTATCAGGGTTGGTATGAGCGGCTTTTAGGATAGAATTAGCGCAATTTTCAATCATTTCTGGCCGCGGGGAGGCCCTGATTCCATCCAGAGTATCAATATACCTCTGAACTGCAAGGTTCTGGGCTGGGGATAGCTTCAAGTTTGTAGGTGGTCGTTGCTTCAGGGTACCACGGCCCAAATAGCGAGCTCGAAGGCGACCATATGGGACGTTGAATTCACGCGCAATTTGGGTATATTTTGGTTTTTTTTGCTGTTTTAACACGTGGATGGCTCTTTGGATTCATTCCTCAATTTTATCGTCATTATTAGACATCGTGGTGGTTGAAGAAGGTGGGTTGAATGAAGAATTCGGTAAATTTGGAAAATTTTTCGTGTGGCCGACTTTTTCGTATGGCTGGCGGGATCGCGCAACGCGCGATCCCGGAGACTAGTCGAAGGGGTCGGTTATATTTAAAGAATTGTTTTTAAAATAATTAACCCTCTTTGTTATAGCTATTATATATGAATTAATTAAATAATATTAATATTATTATTAATAATCATAAAGTAATAATAAATTATATTCTCTCTAGCAAGAATATAATCCTGGTAGTTAATTTAATAAAAAGTATTAAATAATTATTATATATATTTACTTTATTAACAAAAATTTTATTAAATACTAGAAAGTTATAGTAAAATATTTACTAGTTACTAATACTGTTTATTTAGCAATTATAAATATAAATATAATATAGCTATAAATAGTAGCTTATGTAATATTTTAAATATTAAAAATAACGTTATATTAATTAATTTTACTACTATAAATAAATAGGTTATATATTTTATAATAAAAATTTATATAAAAATCTATAATATGCATATGCACTATACTTTTTATAAAAGACTTCTTATTTTTAGCTAAAATATTAATTGTTAAAAAATATACAGCTTAAATCTAGAGAAATTTTAATATCATTTTTAGGCAGTTTAAATTTAAAATATATAAATATAATAAAAATATAACACTACTAAAAAAACTTAAAAATTAAAAAATATCAAGCCATAAGGCCCCTGTAGCTGTTTTTAAATTAATAATATTATTAAATTAACTATTTACTGCTTTAATAAAAAATTATTATTATTAAATAATAATAAAAATAATAAGCTTAGTAATGATATTTTATGCTATCAATAATTACATAAGTTAAAAACTTGAATAATAAAGGATGTTATTTAATTTTTTAATTTTTTAATTTTTTAAAAAATAAAAAAATATTAATATATATACTCTTAAATATTATAGTAAAAAAAGTAAAGAATAATATTTTAGTGTCTAAAAAAATATTAAAAATTATTTAATAATAAATAATTTTAATTTATATTATTTCATGTGGGGAGTAGTAAGTTATTATTATTAAAGTTTGATTGTAAATTATTATAAGTTTTCTATAAACTATTTTATAGCTTGTTAGGTATTTTATATTAAAATAAATAAAACAAAAATAATAACTAAAAAATAATTATTTTATTATTTTTCTTCAGCTAGATCGCTAAAGCATATAAAGTTAAAATATTATAAAATAAATTTAAAATATTATAAATTAAAAGTTTTGTAAAAAAATATTATTTAAAAAAGTTAAAAATATTTACTAAATTTTTTAGCTTCAAGCTAGTAATTAAATCTAGCTATAATTTAATGAAGTTATTTAATATTTAATTAATACCCTAACTAAATAGCTAGCAGGATTATTTTAAAACGTTTATTAATAAACATAGCATGCGTATATTTTAAAAATAAAATAGTTAAAAATAATAATTTATAAAGCTTACTAAAAACTAAATAAACTAAATAAAAGAATAATAAAGCTATTCTAAAATCTTTCTAAAAATAACAAAAAAATATTATTATCAATAGCTAGCTTTTTTATAAAAATATATATATATATATATTATTTTAATTTATAAATGATTTATATTTAAGATAATTTATATAATATATTAAAAATTTTTAATTAATACTATTAGAATATTACAGAGTATCTTATACTAGTTTCTTCTAATATAACTATTATTAAAAAAATATCTATATAAATAAAGTAGGGATATACTTAATTTGATGCTTCAAGTTTAAATTTTCTTTAATTTTAAAAATTTACTGCTTTTTACTAGTATTATAATAATTAAAATAATACTAATTTTAAATAACAAGATAACATAGCTTGAATTAAGCTAAAATTAATGTAAAGTTTATATATATATATATAATAGAAATTACAGGCTTCTGAAAATTATGTAAATTTTTACATACTATAATTAAATTTATAGGTAGAATTTAAAAATTAATTAAAATAAATATAATAGCTATAGTCTACTATTAATCGTAAAAGACTTATATGAAGATTATTTATTATGATATAATAGCTTTATTTTCAATTTTTATATATTTAGCTACATAACTGGAGTATAAACTAATAAAATTAATATATAAAAAATCTTTATATTTAATATTTTAAAATTACTAGTATAAATACAGTTTGTAAAAAACTTGTTATAATTATTTATATGTTTAAAAACTATTCCTAAAATAATTTTAATCCCCTTTACTATAGTTACTATAATAATAATAATATGTTTATAGACGGATCTATTAGCCTATTACTAGTTACTAGAAAGGGTCATGTTTTAATAGCTAGCCTAGCTATTAAAACAATTTAAATACAGAAAATGCACGTGATATATATAATCTGGTTATATAATTAAAAAGCTTTATTTTCTCCATCTTTTTATTTTTTTCTATGTTAAATACTCTATATATATTTATTATTATTAACTTACTTGCTTTATATATATTTATTAGTAGATATATTTACTAGCCCTGCAAGTTTAAAAAGGTATTTTTTAAACTATAGAATTAGCTAAAGTTAAGTTTAAAATAACTATTTAATTACTTTATAAATTACTTTAAGTTTAATTAAATTAGCTTTAAGAAATAACAAAAATCATGAATTTAATTTTTTTACTATAAAATATTTTACTAAAAATTTATATACTTAAAATATTAAACTAAAATATATTAAATAAATTAAAGCTTTAATTTATATAGGCATGCAGTTATTTTTATAACATTAAATATTTTTTAATATTTAATTAATAAATATATAGAATTATAAATACTAATTTATTATTTATTATATTAGCTAAAATGTAATACTAGTAATAAAAATTAAAAAAAATATAATAAATTTTTTTTTATTTAAGCCCTTAGTAGTGGCAATAGTAGTAAAAAAAGATTTATTATCTTAAAAATAATAATATTAGTATATAGGGGGGGTTAGCAGTAGTTAATATAATTTTTTATTTTTTATATAATAAATCTACTTTTAGCTAGGTACTAGATAAATACAGGCAAATAAATTAATAATAGTATTTTTAATACTAGTAATAAATATTAATTTAGTATAGTATAGGCAGTACTTAAAAAATAAAGAAAAAAAATAAAATAATAGCAGGGAGCAAGGGATTAGCACTCCTGCCTAGAAAAAAACTATTATTATTAATAATAATAGTAATAATAATAATAATAATAATAATAATAATAATAATAATAATAATAATAATAATAATAATAATAATAATAATAATAATAATAATAATAATAGCAGCAGTAGTAGTAGTAATAATATTTTTATTAGTGGTAGCCTTTACAGTATTAGTAATAGTAAACTTAATTTTTTTAATTTTTTATACAGCTAATATAACACCAGATAATTTTTTTTAGCTATAATAATTCTAAGAAGTGCTTATTTAATTAAAAAATAAAATATATATTAATTTTAAATATAATATTTATAATTGAATAATAAAAATAATTTTTAACTAGTAAGAAATAAATTTAATTAATTAATTATATAATATATAACTCTGTTAGTAACATATACTTTTTTTAAAAATATTTTAACTATTATCTACTTATAAAATTAGATGGCAGGGGGGGGGATAAATAATAAAATTATTAAATTTTTATATAATAAGTATTATAATATTTATTTTTATTTTATAAAATATTAAATAAACACAAGGAATAATGTGTTGCGTGAATTTATTATTTTATTTTTATTATTGTTTTTATTTATACCATGTAATATAAGGCTAATATTATTTAATTTAATAATTTAAAGGTAATATTCTAGGCTATCTAAAAATTAATATTTTATTTAACTTATTAATTTTAATAAAATTATTTTATATTAATAAGATGTCTAATAAGTATTTTAAAAAAAGACATTACTAGTAACCCATAGGCGCTCTCTAGATAGATAGATTAAAAATAAAATAGATAATAAAATTAACTTGCTTAAAAGCCTTCAGATAATTTATTCTAACTCTCCATTATTGATAACCTCCTCTGTAGTGGTAGCGCTTGCTTATCCCACCCACCTAAGCAACGTGAAGGCAATTTGATCATCCCAAAGGCAATCCCCAACAGTGACCTGACCGCCGCTTACAATTATATTATAGTAAATAATTTTAATCTAGATTTTTAAAAATTTTTAATAAACCAGGGTTATTATATTTATTTTAATTAATTTTAGTATATTAATAGATTTAATTAATTATAATTATTCTTTAAACTGCACCTGCATCGATTTTTAATTTTTTAAATAAAACTTTTAATTGATAATATTTTTTAAAACTTTTTTAATAAACTAAATTATAGTATTTAAAAAGAGATTTTCAATAATTTTTAAGGATTTATAATTTTTATCATTTATATTTTATAATTATTTAATATTTTTTATTAAAAAGGCTATGACATGTGCATGTAAAATTTTATTTTATTTATAATTAATAATTTAATTATTAAATTAAGTAAAACCTTACTTTAATTATGTTACTAGTGCTTTAAAAAATTATATTAGTTATTTATAAAGCTATTTATAGAAATATTATAGTAATAAAAATTTTTTATTTATATAATATTTATTTATAAGTAAAGAGATAACTAAGTCAGGCTATTATAATTTAATAAAATTAAAGAGAAAATATTTTAATCTCTATAATATATTTAGGGTATAGTTTTTTAATTATAATTATATAAATAAATAACCTTCAAATTTAAATTCTCTAGATAAATATTTTTTATAGTTAACTAAAATACAAAACACCTGTTTTTTAATAATAAATACAAGTACTAGGCTAAATAGTAATTATTTTAGGTAGTAATTATAATATTAGTATCTAGTCTTAAATTTAGGCTTAACTTTTTATAATAAGCTGTAGTAAACTCCTAATATTTAGTAACCTGGGATTAGTAAAAAAAACTATTAATTATATAGAAATATATATATATATATATTTTTTATTTATTTTTTTATTATTAGACTTCAGTTTATATTTATTTATATATATATAAATCACTATATTAAAAGCCTGCATGAGATTATAAACTATTATTAAAAATTCTTTAAAAATCTTAGGATTCTAAATAGAAATCTAGTTTGTAAATTATTATTAACAAGATTTTAAAAACCTAAATATTACTAAAATATATTAAATTTAAGTTTCTTATATTACTAATCATGCCAGCCAGAATCTATTTTATATTAAATACATATTTTTTAGAGATAGTAAAATATATCTAAAAATATAATATGTAATCTCTATTATAGCTATAATATTATTTTAATTTAATTACATTAAAAATATAATTAATCCCTATTACAAGATTTAATGCTAGATTAAAGCTATTTATTATTGAATAAAAATATACAAGGCACCAGAAGGACTTAAGGTAAATTATAATATTATTAATAAAATAAAATAGTATAATGTTAAGAAAAAGAAAATAATTAAATAAAAATAACTAAATCTTTAATATTGAATTTAAAAAAAAAATAAATATACATAGAAATAACATGAAAATAAAAAAGTTTTATATATAAATTAAAATTTATGTATATTAATAATGAAATTTCATGCTATAGTAATAATTACTTACTTTAATTTTAGGTTTTTAATAACCACTTACTAAAATAATATTACATTAATTATTATTTCATGCCAAGCTGCTACCATTTTAGTAATTAAATATTTTTTTAAATTTAATAAAAATCTCTATATATACAATTAAGGATAATCTTAAAGAAAAGAAAAAATAAGTTGTAATAAATAGTTTAGTAGCTTTTAATATAACCCCTTTAAAGGTTAATAATCTTATATAAAGATTTTAAATAAAAAAGAATTCACTGCTAAAAAACTTTTTAATAATAATATTTTTTATAATATATCTATAAAAAACCAAGAAGAAACCAGAGAGAGGATTTAGCAAGAATTAGTCTACTTGTGATCCAACAGCAAGGTTTTTAATAATAAATCTGCTTTATTTCCTTACCTAGTTAATGAGTTTTCTGCGCTGATTAGTAGCTCCTTTATAAAATTTAATAAAATAATAAAAGAAATTTAATAAATATCCCTATTATTCTTGATCTCCATTAGTTTAAGTATTAATGATATATTTGAAATAATATATAAAATTCTTTATAAGTTTTTAAGTATTTTCTAAGGTACTATAATCTTTTTATTTAATAAAATGTTTAATATATTTATTAACGTGTTAGTGTTTTAAAGTTTTTTAAATATATTATATTCTTTTAATATATTAATTAAATTTTTTTTAAAATTAATTTCTTTTTTATAGATTCCCCATACATGTTAAAATAATATTTATAATTAATTTTACAAAGTAAAGTTTTTATTATTATATATTTTGTATTATTATATATAAATTACACTATAAACAGCCTTTTTATTTAGTTATTTTTCACGTAATTTATATAATAATATAAATATTATTTCATTAATTTTTGTAATTTTTTATTTATTTAATTATAATTAATATATAGCGGCAGCGGTTTTTCGAGCTCTCCATGGCGGGAGGAGGCGGAGTTGCTGAGCTGGACTTAATTACTATTATTGTTTTTTAATTGATATTTATTAGATTAAAAACCAATTTCTAAAATTTAGATATAAAAAGCTTATTTTAATTTAAAATAATATATTTTAGTACTTTATACTGTCTAATAATATAATTAATACTTAGTTACTATGAAAATTATTTTTATAAAAATAAAATAAATATATTATAAATTTATTAATTATAATAGTAAGTATATTTTATTTATTTATTTTCTTTAAATAATTTAAACAATAATACTATTACTCTAGCATAGTTTTTAATAAATTATTATATCTCATGCAGATTTTTAAATTATAATTAATTTTAAATAGTTTATATTTCAATTTATTTAAGTATAAAAATTAAATATTTAAAAGAATTTTATAGCATGAATATGAAAACTTTTTAATCCTGCCTTAATATAATAAATACATTATTTAAATAAATAATAATAATGTCGCCCAGGTGCTTTTTAAATATATTATTAACAAATTATTAAAATAATACTAGTATATTAGTAGGTTTAAATAATATAATTATATATATATAATATTTGTATTATTTTCAGAGAACTGGATTACTATTAGCCAATAAATTAACTTTGCCACAGCTAGCATGTTACATTTATAAAAGAACTATGTTCCACTTAAGCATAGCAATATAAAATGTATAGCTATAATATCAAGAAAACACGCATAGGTAGCAGAGCCTGAGGCTATAGCTGATAGCTATAATAAATATTAAAAACAGTATAGCTAAAAAGTTATACAAAATATATTTCTATATATATATAAACACTGTCTTTATTATATTTTAGTTGGTCTTACTATACTTTATCTTTGGATTTTAAGCTAGTCTATACTTAAGTTTAACCGTAATTACTTATTATATACCTTATATTATATACCTCTCTCTCTTTTAATCACTAAATACCCTAAGATTAACCAATCCTAGGACAGATTATAGACCTTATCTGATAATTATGTCCTTAAAGCAGTTTTGTATTTTTTTTAATTTTCATATAATAATAAATATTAATAATATTAAATTTAATAAAGTATACTAATTTTTAATTTTATTTTAGATCTTTTAAATTAATAATAAAAAATATTAATTTTTATTAATAATTTTATTTGTTTTAGTATAAATAATATTTTTATATTTTACTAATAATTTAGATAATTAAATATTTTTTTATTAATTAATTATTAATATATTTGTTTGACATAGTTAATTCTTTTTTTATTATTTAATAAAACTTTTAAATATTAATATATTTTTTTAGTTTATTTTCAAGATAACCCTATTTTCTAGTCCAGGCAAATAAATTTAATATATTATTATTTTTTTAATATTTATTCTAATATTATAAATAGCACTAACCTTTTTAATAGTTTTGAAATAATTATTAATATTATTTTGACTAGATTTATTTTTAAGTCCCTGTTAAATTCCTTAGCTTCATATAATCTTTATTTTTATTATAGATTATTTTTTTGTAAATTTTATTTAATTTTTTAATTTATATTTAAATTACAATTTTTAAGTTAAGGAATTTCTAACATGATTTAATAGCGTTTTTAAAAACATTTTAAAATTAATAGTAATATATTATCTTTTTATAATAACTAGAAGGTTTCTAATTTTATTTATATTTATTTTTAATATATAGGGTTTATAAAATGTTTTATTATTTTTACATTAAATAATATTATACCCTCTATTCTATTAACATATATAAATAATTAAAAATATATAATATAATTATTTTTATAATAATTAGTTTTATATTTATTTTAGTATTTTAAATATTTTTATTAATTATACAAGGTATTTTTATATTATTTTATTAAATCTTTTTAAATCTTTATATTATAAATACTTTACACTATAATAAATTATTTATGATATTTTATTATAATATAAACTATATATATAATAAATATATTTATAACTTTTTACTTTATGTTTTGTATTTAATCTAATTTAATAAGCGAGGCTTTTTATAAATACATGCATTAATTGCTAATTTTACTAGTATTTTTATATTATTATTTTAGTTTTTTTATTCATTATTATATTATTGTTATCTGTGGGTTTAATAATTGTTTTGTTAACTTATATTTATAATTTTTAATTTATAACTATAGTTACCTTTAATTATTTTAGCTTAGTTTTACTATTTCTCTAGCTATTTTAAATTTGCAGTTTTTTAATTAATAACCTAATTTATTATAATTAAAGTATAGCATTTTTTAATAATATTTTTTAGTAAGCTTGTTAATTTTTTAGCTCTAGTAGTTTTTTTAATATATAAAATATTTATTTTATTATTATTTTAATTATTTTAACTAATAATATAAAAATTATTTTTTGTTATATTTTATAATCTGGCCTGTATTTATACTAAAATTTTAAATTATAGCTAGTGTTATTTTTATTTATTTAACTTTAATTTATTAATTAGTATTTTTTAAATTTGCTTTATATATTTTTTAAACAAAATTAAAATATTTATATACCAGCCCTGTTAGATAAGTTAATATAAAAATCAGTTCATTAATCTTATTTTTAAACTAGTTTATATATATATATAAATAGATATTTATATAGTAAAATATTCAAGGTTTTTCAACTGGTATTAAAAAATTTAAATAAATTTTTGGTTTTAGTAATTTTTTAATTTTTTTTAGTTAAATTATTATTTTTATAGTTAATAACATTATTACCATAATACTTTTATTATTTAATAATATATTAATAAAAAGTTATATTAATTAAGCTTTTTTTAAGTATTAGTACCCAGTAATTTTAATAAAAATAAAATTAACTATTAATAAACATCTTTATTTTAATTAAAAATATAATTTAAATAAATTAATTACTAGCAAAGATATATTTAAATAATAATATAGTATTAAATATAAAAAACTAAAACATAACTAGATATAAATAAATAATATATATTTTTATATATTTTTTATTTTTTATAATATAATCTATAGTATAAAATTAATAAATAATTAATTTAAAATATATCTAATTCTAGTTTCAGTATTTATTATTTATCTATTATTTCTTTTAATATTACATAACATGGGTGTCTGTTTAATTAAACTAATTAATTATTAATTACTAACTCCTAATTTTTTAGCATGGGCTAGTGTTAGGATTTTTTTAACTTACATTTTTGTAGCAGTAACTAACCTAGTTATATAATTAAAATTTTTAATTTTAATGTTATTAATTTTTTTATTTTGGTATACATTAACTATTTTTATATTGTTATTATTATTAACCTCCTTATTTATATTACCCTGTTAATAATACATTTACTATTGATTTTTATATATACATAATGTTTATTTATATTAGTACTATTTTATTTTTCTATTTAGTTTATAGTTTCTAGCTTTATATTTTGTCTTTTTTTATATATTTTTTTATTAACAATAAAGTACTAACGGTTATATTACTTTTAGTATAGTAAATATATTATTAACTTTAACATTAGCTAAAAACCTAAGTTTATGGCATGTATTTAACTATTTTATATATTATTTTAACTTAGCTAGATTAATTTTGAAAAATAGTAAAAATCATGAATTTAAGATTTTAATATAAAATATTTTATTAAAAACTTATATATTTAAAATACTAGATTAAAATACTAGATATAAAGCAGAAGTAAAATTAATATTAAATTTTAAAATAACTAAAATAAATTAAAATTATTAAAACTAGAGTTAAATAAAGTGCAGCCTTATTTAAATTCCAGAATTTAATATATATTTATAAAATAATTTTTTTTAATTTATTTTAAATAAGCACTAGCTTATAAATATTTTTTTTTATAAATAATCTTATTTTTTAATTTAAAGTAATAAATTTCATATATTATTATTTTCTTTAATAGTTTTATAATAATTACTAGTATTATTTTTATTAGATTTCTTTTTAATTATTTATTAAATTATTTTAGCGTTATATAATTTTTATTTTTATTATACACTATTTTTTTTACAAAATTAATTTTTTTAATATTTTTTTATTTTTTTTTTATTATTATACGGTTTTTTAGATATATAAAAAATAATTATAACTTTTTTAAGCTTAATAATATAATAGATTTATTGTATAATAATTAATTGAATGCATGTTTTAGTATTTTAAATATTTTTAATAATTTATATATAAATATTTTTATTAATTATTTAGATATTTAAAATATTACTTTATTAAATTATTTTATCTAATATTATATTATATTCTTTAAATTTTTATATTATAATACAAGATATGCATGTAATAAATATATTTATAATTTTTAAATTATACTTTTTATAACCTTTAAACTGCCATGTAGTATTATATAGTTTAATAAATTATTAATAATTAGTTGTCAGAAGGCCAGGATTACTATCAGCCAATGAATTAGCTGTGCTGCAGCTAGCATAATATGCTTATAGAATAACTATGACCCAAACTACCATAGCAATTAATAAATCTTTCACTCTTATTTTTTTTAATATAAATATTAGCCTTAATAATATTAGTGCCTTTGATTTATATATATACCTAGTAGGATAGAATTTTTTAATAAATTCTTATTCAAGTTTTTGCTCATCTTGGGATTTTTAGTACTATTTAACTTATGATAATTAGGCTTCTGGTATAAGAAATATTCTAGTCTTATACGCAGGATTATATTATAGTAAGTGATAGTTAGGTTTTATAAATAGTTTAAAATAGCTATAATATTTTTTTGGTAATTTCTATAGAACTTTAGCAAGTTTTTTTTTATAGATTTTTTTTAATTTTGCTTTTCTAATTAGTAAATTTATTTATTAATTAATTATTTTTTCTAGATTTTTAATTTAGATATTTATTAATATCTTAGCCTTTTTACTAACCTGTTTAAGATTCTTGTTTTCTTGTTAGGTAATTAGGAATTTCTTTTTAATCTTGATCTCTCCTGTAATCTAATTAATGCATGAATTATATTTTTCTAATTAATTTATTTTTATAATAATATCATATAACTGTTCCCTTATAAATATAATTTTAAACTCTGTATACTTAGCATGTTGTCCTGATTTAAGAATAATTTTATTAATACTCTAAAATAATTCTTAGTGCATGAGTTTTCTATTAAATCTAAAGATTTTCTTAATATGTCCAGTGCTTTAAATAGGGATTTTATATTTTTTAGTATATTTAACTTTTATAAATTTATTTAATGTTTCTAAGTCTAGTAAAATTCTTGTATCATGTCTGTTAATTTTTATAATAATAATAATTAATGTTTTTATATTAGTAATGCATAGTTATACTTTAAGCTGGTAAATTTAGTAATAATTCTAAAAATTATAGTAATATTAAATCTATTTATATTTCTAGATTCTTTTCTTTTAATATATCATGTAGTCTTTTGCTTTGCAATCCTATATTAATAAAGTGCTATAATATAAATATCTAACTTGTATTTTAATATAATTGCATCCTGGTGTATCTTTCAGGCAGTTATATTTAAAATATTAAAGAATATTAAATAGTTATAAATACTAAGAATAGTATTTTTTTTCTCTTAAATGCCTGGTGCATCTATTATTATAATATAAACTTTAATTAATTATTTTATAGTTATTTTCTTCTAGAGCAGGATAGTGATAGTATAAGCAGTTTTTTACATGTCTGATTTACTTGTGGCAAAATTATATTCCCTTTAATAATAATATCTATTAGTATTCTTCTGCTAGGTAAATATTAATTTTTTTATATTTAGAATATTCATGAAATATCCATTCCTAATATTTATTATACTTTATAATATACTCTTATCATGTTTATTCTAACTTTTTCTAGCAGGCTGTGAAAACTAGCAGATAAATACAAGGTTTATTATTCCATGATTTAATTTTATTTTTAGTGTTATCTAACTGATATTTAATTTATGTTTTTTAATTTAAGTATTAATCTATTATTATTTTTTTAGTATCCTCAATCACTAGTTATTACTTAATTTCTTTAATTAGATTAAAGATTTTATTACATGCTCTATTATAATCTTCTAGTGTCATGGGATTTTTATTATTATATAACTGCTTATTTTTAATCATTTCTAACCTCTTTACAGGGTTTAAAAGATATCTCTTTTGTTTGTTTAATTCAAGCTTTTTTATAAATAATTTATAAAGCTTTTTAGAAGTTTTTTTATAATTTTATTCTTGCAGTGCTTTATTAAAGACTTTTTTACTTTTTTTATCTCACTTATCCAGGTTATTTTCTAGATATTTTAATTCTTTATTAAAAGCTATATCAAGTAAGATAGCTTTATCTATCTAATTCCCTTTGTCAGTTTGCTTCCATGGGACTTGTGCTTATTTCTTAAGAGTAAGCCTTATATAATAGTATTTATTAGTAATTTTATTAGTGACTTTATTCATTGTTACCTTATTAGGTCATGGCCTGGGATTCTCTTTATTCTATAGTTTATTATATTCTTGTTTAAATGTCTTTTTTATTAGGGTAATTATTAAGAAAGTAGCATGAATTATTAAATTCTGGATAGCCAGTCTAGAATTATTTAGCTTTAATTAATAATTTTTTATAATATATCCTGGTTTTCTACACTTGTAATATTTTTTATTAAACTTTTATTTTTTACTATTATTAGTTTTATTTTAACTTTAACTAATAGCAGTATTTAATTATATATTAATATCTTTATCTACATCCTGTTTTAGTTTTTAGTTTTAATACTAATTTTTTACCTAGTCCTATTATTATTTTTTATAAAATTTTTTAATAAGATAATTTTTAATACTAAATATAACATTAATCATTTTATCCAGGGTGCTTGGTTTCTTTAGCATGTATATTATAGTATTTTTAATCTTAAGCTTGAGAATCTAGTAATACTATAATCTGAGTGCCTTGTTTTCCTAATTAAGGTTAGAGATAATTTAATAAAACTTTAAAATAAGTTCTCCAATGCTTATTCTTGGTCCTTGTTATAGGGTATATATTTATTATTTAGTAGTTTTTTTAGTGTTAGGGTCTCTAAAGGCTTTAATGATTTATTTTTTAAAGCCTTTATAACTGTTAAAGATTTTATTAGTCTTATTTTTTTAATCTGCCTTAATATTTTCCTGAAAGTCTCTCATGTAGGGTTTAAACTAGTTAAAAGTGGCTCTCTTAAGGTAAGTTCCCGTGAATATTACCTTGTTGGACTCTTCAGCTCCCTTAAGGTTGTTGATTCTGAGGTGCATGTCTATTAAGGTTAGGTATCTCCTAAAAGTAGAGTGCTTACTTTCAAACTTCTCTGCCTTGTTTGCTTTGATACCTTTGAATTTCTATAGTTAGTTAACCTGGCTAAGTAAAGAGTTGATAGCATTGCTAAGTTAGATAATTTTTTTAAAGTTATTTAATTCTCTTTTCTTGCTATTTATAGAGGTAGTAGTTATCTTTAGAGTAGCAGTTTTGGTGTTATCACCCATGTTAATAATAGATATTACTTCACTTAATTAACCTTTTGTAAAGGAGTACGAAATGGTGTAGAAACTATGTCGACTAGGTAAGGAAAATAGAAGGGATAGTAACTGAAGACCTTATTCTCAAGTAGAAAGTAGACTGATTCTTGCCAAATCCTCTACAACGGACTACCATCAACTTTCCTTATAGATACAGAAAAAAGGGTAATGATCTAGCAGTGACCTCAAGACTCTTCTGGAAGGTTACATCCATTGCACCACCAGCCTTACCAGGCTACCCGTTACACCTTTAGATGCTTTATTATTAAATAAGGTCTATAATCTATCCTAGGATTGGTTAATCTTAGGGTATTCAGTGATTAAAAGAGGAAGATATATATAATAGAAGGTATATACTAAGTAATCTAGTTAAGCTTGAATATAGACTAGCTTGGATTCCAAAGATAAAGCATGATAAGACTAACTAAGGTGTGATAAAGATAGTGTTTATATACATGAGGTTCTTCATAGCAATTATATCAAGTTACTATGTTAATTATGTCCTTTTTTATATTATCTACATTATTTCACTATGGCCACTATGGCTGTAGTTTCTTGGCATTATAGCAATACAGCCGTATTGCTATGATTGGTCAGGCTTATCTTTCTTCCATAGGTGTAACGCGCTAGCTGCGGCACAGCTAATCCATTGGCTGATAGCGGTTCGTTCTCTGACAATACTTTAGCATGATAAAATAATATAATTTACAAGAAAAATTAAGAAAAAAATTATAAATATAAAGAAATATCTATTTATATTCTTTAGAAAATAAAGAACTAAAAAAGGGGGAGTGATATTATAAAAACCTAAGTATAAAAGTTAGTACTAACACTAGATATCCTTAATAGAAATCTTATAACTAATTAAATAAATAAAACAGAATCCTATGTCATGTAATTACTAAGAAAAATAGTATATAGATAATATAAAAATAATAGATACTAAAAAGAAAACTAAATATATTTTATATTAACTATCTATTAATCTTCTATTATAGATTTATATTACCAGGAATAGGGGGAATATATAAAAATATTTATTACTTATTATATCTAGTTAATCTTTTAGTTTTTCATGTTTAATATTATATTATTATTTAAATATATCTTTACTAGTACAAGACAACTTATTTAAACTATATTCTTATCCAAGGAGGACTTGTCTCTAACAGATAGCCTTACCTTGATAAATCTAATAAGTATAAGACCTATTTAGGTTTGAATTTAAAATTAAATATATTAAAAAAAACAAACATTATTACTAATATTTTAAGTTAAAAATCTAATTATATAATTAATATAAAAAACTCTAAAATAAATATTTTATAATAAGATTAAAATAATTTATAAATTAATTAGAATGCATAACTAGCTAACATGATTATAATTAAAAATTAAGATTTTATAATTAAAATCTAACAAGAATAAGAAAAAGATAAAGATCTATAAAATTAAAGGTTTTATATAAAATATAAAGAAATGTGAAATAGCATATTTTTATAAAATAAAATAATTATAATATCTAAAATAATAATAACTAAAGTAATTTAATAATATCATGATCTATTATCTAAATAATATTAAGAAATTAAATAAATAATTAAAAATTTTAATAAACATACTTCTTTTTAAGAATGCACTAATAAATTTTTAAATATATTAAAAAATATAAAAGCTATAACTAAAATAAACTATTAAGATATTAGCTATATAAAAAGTTATAAACTAAAACTATATTAAGAGAACTGTAAGAAAGTATTACAGTTAACTTTATTTAAAAATTATCTTTATTAAAGAATTGAATTATTAGAATTATATATATTAATGCATGGTTATCATGAACAGGTTAATTAAATATATAATTATTTAATTAATTACTAAAAATATTACTATATTATAGCTAGTATTACTAATCCTATAAAAAGTATTCTCTTAAATAGAATTATTAAAAATAATTATATTTAATTAGAATAAACTATTTATATTAAACTTTTAAAAAATAATTATAAAAATTAATAAAACTAAAGTTAAGTTATTTACTATAAATTACTAGTAAATAAATAAATAGATAAAAAAATAATTTAGTTAATTAAGTAGTATTTATAATATTATCTAAATTAGAATTAAATTAATTAAATTAAATAACTATCTATAATATAATTTATCATAAATAATACTAAAAATATAATAAAAAAATTATATCTTACTATATAAATATAAAATAAAAACTACAAATAAATTAAAAGAATCTTTTAATAAAGCTTTAATTTAAATAATAAGTCTATAAGTACTGCACTATGTAATTACTAAAGATATTAGATAAATTAAAGAAAAAATAAGATTTACTATAATAAGAAACATGAGAACATGTTATAATTAAAAAAAAGAGATAAAGTTTATTTCCTATAAAGAATAATAAAAAAGAAAAAATTTAATATTTAAAATAAATAATCAAGTAATAAACTTAATACTGTAAAATATAGACGATTTAAAATTAAAAAAAATTTTATTAATAATAACTACTACTTAAAACTACTAGCAAGAATGCAAGTTTACCTAATATTTTATATTTTATTACTTAAACTAACACTAAATCTAAAAAACACCAATAATAAAGCTATTAATAGTAATAAAGAATATAAAGTTAAAAGAATTTAGATTATAAATTGAAAAAAGAATAAATCTACTGTCTTATTAAATAAATTAGCTATTTATTAGAAAATAATATTTAAAAATTAGTTTAAAATCTTAATTATTCTAAGAAGATCCTAAAATTCCAGTAATAAATTAATTAAAAAAAGAAGAGTTTAAAGCAGATATATTAAAATTAAAAATTTTAAACACTGTAGTAAGTTACTTAGATAAAAAATTAAAGAATAATTCTGCAAGTAAATACTTATAATATAACTATTTTTTTTATTTTTATTTCTTTTTTTTTAGTTTCTCCAGTTTCTCTATTTTCTTTATATCACAAGTAATAAAATTACCTGCCTGCTTCTAAAAATGCTTTTTTTACTTTTATAAATAATAAATTTATATCAGGATAAGTTCCATCTCTTTCTCTATTTTATTCTTATTACTTTAAAGTTTATTTTAAGCTAACATTAAACAAGTCCAGGCTGTATCTAAAAAAACTTTTATTTTAATATATTTTTAATTACTAGACTAAATACACTTACTATAATAATTTAAATTCTTTAATTTAATGCAAGAATAACCAGTCTTCTTGTAAAAAGTATAAGAAAGAGTTATAATAAACCTATTTACCTTAACCTTTTTAAAGAGCTTGTTTTTTAAATATTAAACTTAAATACTATAACAGGTTAGCATATAATTTATAAAATTAACAAAGAAAGATAATTACCTTAATAAAAACAAAAAGAATACTGTTATATTTATTACCTTTAAGAATAAAGAATATAAAAGAGAGATTGTTAAAAGACCAGGATTACTATTAACTAATAAATTAACTGTGTTATAGCTAGCATAATACACTTATAGAATAACTATAACCTGAACTATTATAATAATATAGATATATTACTATAATGCTAAAAAAATATGACCATAGCAGTTATAGCAATCTAATAGAGTATGAAAAGGATAGAACTAATGTAATAATATAGATATATTACTATAATGCTAAAAAAATATGACCATAGCAGTTATAGCAATCTAATAGAGTATGAAAAGGATAGAACTAATATAATAAAATACTATAAATGCTATAATAAACTATATATATATATAAATATTATTATCACTAAATCTTAATTAATCTTATCATGCTTTATCTTCAGAATTCAAGCTAGTCTATACTCAAGCTTAACCCTAATTGCTTAATATATATATCCATTGTATATATCTTTCTCTTTTAATCACTGAATACCCTAAGATCAACCAATCCTAGGACAGATTATAGACCTTATCTGACATTAGTATTATTTTAATAATATATTATATATTCTAGAAAGTAATTTTTATAGTATTCTAGATGAATTTTTAAATTTTTATTATTATATTTTAATAATTTAGCTCTTAGTTTACTCATTTATTAAAAAGCTATTTCAATATTTTAGTTATTTTAAGTTTATCTGTAATATTGTAATTATATTATTTATTGAATAAATAAAATTATTTTTAGCTTGTAAAAAATCTTTAGCTTATTATTTTTAATAACATTTTTTATTAATAGTAAAAGATTTTTTTTAGAATTTCTAGTTTATTTATAACTCTTTTTTTATTAAATATAAAGCCCTTGACTTGTATATTATATTTTTTTATTAAATAAATTAATTTTTTTAATTCTTAAAAACTTATTATACTTTTTATTTTAATCTAGTTTTTCAATAATTTTATTAATGGTATTTATATATATTTTTTTATTTATTAAGCAAGGTTTCTATGCATGCATGTACTAATTATTAATTTTATTAATATTTTAGTAATTTTTATTTACAATTATATTATTATTATCTCTAGGTCTGGTGATTTTTCTCTTGTTATATTTAAAATTTTTAATCTACTAGTTATTTTTCTAGTCTTTTTTGATTTATAATCCCTTAACTAGCAACTAAATTTATTATAATTAAAATATAGTTTTTTTTACTAGTATTATCTTTTTTTTTAAAAAAAATATTATATTAAATTTTATTAATTATAGCTCATAAAAATTATTATACTTTAGACTTTTTAATTATATAAATCTTGCTTTATTAGCCTAGTGTAATTTATATTTATTATTATTTTTTAATTAAATTATAAATTTTTTAATGCGCTTATTAATTTTTTAGATTTACTAATTTTTTAATATATAAAATATGTATTTTTTATTACTTTAATTATTTTAATTAGTACCATTGAAATTATTTATTTTTAATTTTTATAATGTAGTTTATATTTATATTAAAATATAAATATATTATTATTTTAATTTAGTTTTAATATAAATTATTAAAATTAAAATTTGTAATTAATATTATTTTTATTTATTCAAACTTTTTTAATTTACCAGTTATTATTTTTTATTAATATTTTTTAATTTTAATTTATTCATATATTTTTTAAAAAAACCTAAATTATTTATACACTAAACCTGTCAGATAGGTTGATATAAAAATCATTTTATTTAATTTCTTTTTTAACTAGTCTCTATATAGAGAGAGATAAATATTTATTTAAATAATAAAATATAAAAACTTTATTTAAGTACTATTAAAAAATCTAACTAAATTTTTAGCTTTAATAATTTTTTTTTATTTTTTTAATAAAATTATTTATTTCTATAACTAGAATATTATAGTTTTTTATTTTTTAGTAATATATTAATAAAAAATATTATATTAGTCAAGCTTTTTTTAATCCTACTGCCTTAGTTAAAACTTGCTAGAGATATAGTTTTATTTTAAATTAAATTAAATTATATTATATTAACTAGTATTTAATTTATTATAAAAAAAACTTTTTAACTAATTTTTCTAATTCCAGAATTTTTATAAGCTCTATAACTAGTTTAAATTAGTTTATTTTAATTTTTAAAACTAAGTTAGTGATTCTTATAATTTTAAAATATAAGTAACTTTTGATAAAAATAAATTTTATTATTAATAAACAAGTTTATCTTAGTTAAAAATATAGTTTAAATAAGTTAATTACTAGTAAAAGTATATTTAAATAATAACATAGTATTAAATATAAAAAATTAAAAATAAACTAAATAGAAATAGATAATAGATGTTTTTATATATATTTTATATTTCTATAATATAAACTTATCGCATAAAATTAACAACTAGATAATATAAAATATATTTGTTTTTAATATTTACTTTTTATATATTAATTATATCTTATTTTTTCAATAATTATATACTATGGGCTTTTGCTTAATTAGATTCATTAATTATTAATTACTAACTTCTAATTTATTAGCATGAGCTAGTATTATCATTCTTTAACTTGGATTTTTATAATAATTACCTCTGCTATATCTAGCATGCTATAAAATATTTAATAAATTTGGAATAATATATAATAATTTATATTATTTTTATTTTTATATTATTATATTATCTAGAAAAAATTATTTTTATTAATAATTTATAATAAAATTAATAAACTATTTCATTATATAAATATATTTTTTCAGTTTTTTTAATTTAGTATTATAGGTTATATATATATCAAAAATATACACTATTTCTTTTCTAGCCCCCTTTTTTTATTCTTATTTTTCTATAAATAGTTTAAATTTTTTTTTGTCATTTTTATTTTCATTAATATTTTATTTTTTACAGGTTAGCTTTTATTATAAATACTTTAAAACTTTAGATTCTGGCTCATGCTGTAATATTTATTATATTTATTTGTTTAAAGAAAATTTAAACTAGCTAGACAAAGCATGTTAAATTTTTCTAGGCCTGAGCTTTAAATTTTTCAAAAACTAGTATTTTTTATAATAAAATTTATATTAATACTAGCTATATATTATAATATTTTTAAATACAATAATACAAATATAACCTATATTTTATAAATAGTTATAAAATACTTATATTTTTATTAATATTTTTTGTATAAAAAGTATAGTATGCATGCTATAAATTATTTTTATTTTTATATTTTCTTTTATAAATGCTTTTATTTATAGTAATATTAATTAATATAACTATATTTTTAATAATTACAATACTGCATAAGTATTACAGAAACCTAATTTAAGAGTTCGCACTAATGCTAGGCACTGTTATAAAGGCCTTATAATTAATTAAATAAATAAGGCAAAATCTTATATTACATAATTACCAAGAAAAATAACATTTAAAAAATATTTAAATCATAGCTATTAATAATAGTTTTTATAGCAACTTACTTACTATTAATTAAATACCATGGGTTCATAGTACAGGGAATAAAAGAAATATATAAAAATATTTATTATTTTTTATAATTAGTTAAATTTTTTAATTTTTCATGTTTAATACTATATTATTACTTGAATATATTTTTAACTAAAATAAATTTATTTATCAATAGTTAGTTTTACCTTTGCCAAGACCTACATGTATGTAAAATATATCAAAAAATAAATTAAAATTAATCTTAAAATTATAATAATTATAAAGTCTTTATTTTAGAGAACTTAAAGTAAGTTAATTTAAATTAGTTATAGAGCTCACGGGGATCCTAGAGTTTAAAAGAAATTAAAGTTAATTAATCATAATGAATTAAATACTAGTTGATATAAATTAAAATTAAATTAACTTAAAATAAAAATTATAGCTTGAATAAATTTGAACTAAAATAATAATAGTATTAGAAGGAGTATAATTAATATAAAATTCTTTTAATATATTAAATAATAATAAACTTATAATAATAGTGTCACAGCTATAGAAATAAATTATATAGCTAAAAAAAATAAAAAGAAATTATTAAAATTAAAAATATAGTTACTTAAGCCTTTTAACAGTACGTAAGTAAAAATTTAATTCTTCATATTTAAAAAAAAATCTATATCTATACTTACAAGAACTAGCTTAAAAGTAAAATTAATAAAATTATTTTTATATTAATTTACCTAACAGGATTAGTATATAAATAGTTTAAATGATTTTTCAAAGAATATATAAATAAAACAGAATTAGAGAATAATAATAATACAATAACCAAAAATAGTAAAAACAATTTTAAAGATCAATATATTTTTAAAATATATTTTATTAATATTTTAAAGACTTTAATACCATGAAAAATATAAACAGGTAAATT
Source organism: Aspergillus conjunctus (assembly GCA_027569095.1). NCBI lineage: Eukaryota > Fungi > Ascomycota > Eurotiomycetes > Eurotiales > Aspergillaceae > Aspergillus > Aspergillus conjunctus. The sequence goes on along the minus strand of JAPDEL010000060.1, from coordinate 175,429 downwards.
AAAAAACTTTAAATAAATAAAGATAAAACTAGTTATAATTTAAGATTTTAATAATTTATATTAAAACTAAAAAGGATAATAATATGTTTATATTGTAATATAAAATAAATTAAATTATAAACTTTAAAAATAAATAATTTTCATGTTAATAGTTAATATAATTAAACTAATAATAAAATAAATATTTTATATAGCTAGAAAGCTATTCAAGTTAAAAAAATAACAGGGTTATTAAAAAATGCCATAATTTAGGAAAAAAATAATAATTAATAAAAGTTATATTAAGCTAATAATATAAAAATTATATAATTGAAAAGCCTAGAGTATAATAATTCCTATAAATTAAAATTAATAAAACTTAATATAATACTTTTAAAAGAGAAAAAAAATAAACTAAACTAATTAAAAGTAACTAATAAATTAAAGTTATTAAATATAACCAAAACTACCAAACTTAAAAATAATATTAATATAATAGCAGATAAAGAAACAGAAATAGTAATATGAAAAAAATTAATAAAGCTAATAACTAGCACATGTATTTATAAAAGCCTTACTTAACTAATAAAAAAATAATATTATTATTATTATTAAAAAATCTGATTAAAACAGGGAGTATAGTAACTTTTTAATAATTAAATAAAAAGTAAACCTGCTTGATAAAAAGTTTAAAATATAAATAACTTTAGATTTAATAAAAAAATCTTTATTATTAAAAAAATATTATTAAAACTAACATGCTTAAAACCTTGCGCAAGATAGAAAGAAATTTATTTATTAAATAAATAATATAATTGAATTTGTATTAAAAACCTAAGTAGTGAACCAGAATATTTGAATAATTTTTTAAAAAATATCTATATTGGGATTTATAATATTACAAGTATAATAATAAAAATTAGGGAATTTATTAAAAGTAATATAAAAATTATTTTTTAATATACCTAACACGTTACTAAAATAATAAAAATTAGTATTAATAGCTTAAAAAATTAAAAGTATTATATAGGTTATAAGCTTATAAAAAATATAAATTAAAATATTATAAATGTATTTATTACATGCATAATGTTTATTGTAATATAAATACTTGAAAGGTATGATATAATATTAACTAAAAAAAATGTAATAAAGTAATATAAAAATATTTATATAATTAATAAAAATATATATTAAATATATTATTATAAAAATAACTATATTATATTTTATTAGGCTAAAAGAATTATAACTATTTTTTACATATTTAAGATATAAATAAACTAAAATAAAAAAGATCTTGTAATAATAAAAGTAGGAATATATTTTTAATTAATTATATAAATTAATAAAACAAAAGCTATAATATTATTTAATTTCAAAATAATAAAAGATTTTATAAAACTTAGGCTAACTACTAGAAAAAGATAAAAATAAAAAATAGTAAAAAAATAAATCTAAACCTATCTCTAGACTAAATAATAAGAATTTAAATTTTTATTAATTAAAAATTAAAATAAAAAATGTTTTAATAATTGTAAAAAAATAATATATTATTATTAATTTTAATATTATTTTTTTAAATTTTTATTATATTATATTAGAAACTCCCTGGCTTAAGGATTATAATTTAAATATTAATTAAAAAATTAAATAAACTTTATAAAAAAACAGTTTATAATAAAAATTAATAAAGACTAGTATCTTACAAAATGCAAGAAAATATAAGGCTGAATAAGTTAATAAAAAATTAAAAATAAATTTAATATAAATAATGCTAGCAGCTATAACAAGATTCTTAAAAAGATTTTTACTATTTATAATACTAAAATAAATACTAGAAAAAAATAATAATACACTAAATTTATTAGTATAAACTGAAAAATAGAATTATTTATTAAAAAGAATATTTATAAAATTATAGTAACTTAAAATAAGTTAAAAAAGCAATTTTATAAATATATACTAGATTTTAAAAAATATTCTAATAATATTACCAGTATATAAACTGCATGATTATATTATATTGTTTTATAAAAAAATATTATTAATCTCTAGAAAATTTTATTAAATAATAAAAAAAATTAGTTATATTAAAGAAATATATTAATAATTAATTAATATAAAATATTTGATTATTTAAATTTTTAACAGGACATGGAGTACTATTTATACTAAAAAAAAAAAATTTATAATTTTATATAAATTATAAATTATTTAAAACAATTTCTATTTAAAATTAATATTTTTATTACTAATTTAAAACTTTTAGGACATGATTAGAGGGGTAATATAATTTACTAAATATGATATTATTAATATTTATTATTATATAAAAATTAAGATAAACAAAAAATAAAAAACTATCTTTAAAATATAATATAACTACTATAAATATATAATTATATTATTTAGGTTTATTAATATATTAACATCCAGTGGTCCCTATTTTGAAAAAGTTAAAATTAAAAAATTTACTTTAATTTATTAGTTTTTTCTTAAGAGATTATATTTAGATTTATTTAAAATGTTAATTATTATTATATTTATAGTATTACAGGGTTTTCTTTTAAAAAAGCTTTTTTATTAAAAAACAAGAGTTTTTCTTGTCTTTATACTAATATTTGAAAAAAAAAAATTTTAAAAAATAGCCTTGCTTTTATTTATAAGGGCTTTTTTATAAACTTTAATAATATATAATTAGTAAAATTATTTTATTTTAAAGCATTTAGTAAACATGCCTTTTTATATATTATACTAAATAAATAATAATTTAAAAAAAATAAAAAAGCTTATTTAAATTTTATAACTCTAGAGAAATACTATTTAAAAATAGCTAGATAAGTATTAAATTTTCTAGAATTTTAATTAGGTCTTTATCTAGCTTATTTTAGTTAATTCATTATATTAAATTAAAAAATCACAGTATTATAAATAAAAATAATTATTTATATTTTAAATATAAATTTAAAGTTCTCCAGTTTTTTATAATATTATTTAAATTTTGTATTAATATATTAATACTATCTCTACTAACAAGTAGATTATTACTTTTAATTAAAATAATAAAAATTTTTATTTATTATTAGCTATATATAAAAGAATTTCTAAAAACTATAAATTTAAAAACTATTTTTAATATTATTATAAATTAAAGTTAAAGAAAAAAATTAAAAAATCCAAATTTTATATTTATAAGTAATAAAAAGCAAGTAATTAAATTAAAAATTAAAATTATATTATTATAAAATTAGTTAAATTTTATTTTAAGGTTTTAAATATCTTAAGAAAACAAGTAAGCTATAAAACTAGAAATTAAAAAATTCTTTTTTTACGACAGGGCTGAAAATAATATTATTTTTAAAAATAATTAATAAAAAATAAATTAAAAGTATTATAAATTTACTAGTATTAAAAGATTTTTAATTAATTAAATAAAAAAATAATATATAAACAGGCATTTATTACTATATCCATAAATTAGAGATATGATAAGATTAATTCTTAAAGATTGAATATTTTTAAGGCCAGGAAATATTTATATTTATTAATTTTTCATATTATTAATAATTAGGTAATCTATTAGATAATAAAATAAGAACCCAGATACACAGAAAATTAGCCTGGTATTATTAGAATTCCATTCTAATTTTTTATGGTAATTTTTAAAGAAAATATATATATTTATTAAAATATTTTTTTATTTAAATTATTCATTAGTATTAATTATTTAAAAAATATTTTTAAGGGTTATAGTTCAGGTATATAAATAAATTAAAAAAGATTTAATTATATACAAAACCTGCCCTTAAAAAACTATATTATTATAAAGCTATATTTTTTTTATAATTTATTTATATAATTCTGAGCTTATTAAAGTTTTTTATTATTAAATTTATTATTTTTGTTATTATTTAATATTACTATTTTTTATTATAATAATAAATAATTAGCTTTATAATATTATTAATTTTAAAAAAAAGCTATAAAAGCTTGATATTTTAATATTCTTAACTTTTTTTTAATTATTATTCTTGTCTCATGAGTAAGATTAAAATATTGTTATTTTTATTTTTATTTTTATTAATACTTTTTAGGTTTTTTAATAGTATTTAATTTTTTATAAATTAGCTCTTGCTACAGGCATTTTAATTTTTTATTTTAGTTTTTATTATATTTACTTATTTAAAAGGCTTAAACTATTTGGAGAGAGTATATTGAAATCTTTTTAAATTTAAGCTCTAGATTTTCTATTTTTATAATAATATTTATACTACTATTAGCTAGAATATTTAATTATACTTTAATAAATAGTTATATTTATTATATAATTATTATTAAATTTTATTACTATATTAATGAATATTTTTTATAATTATATCTAGCCTATATATAACTTTTATAGTTATAATAGCTAGATAGGTAATATTAATAATTATTATATATTTTTTAAAGCTTTTTAATATTCAATAAAACTTTTATTAATAATTATTTTAATATTTACTTCCTGCAGAATTATTTAATATTTAAAATATTTAAATTTTATATTATTTTTAAAAAGTTTTATTTATATAATAAATATATAAATTAATTAATTATTTCTTTTATTAAATTAACTACCAGGACCATATCCTTACTAAAAAATATACTTTATTATTATTTTATAACTACTAAAGATAATATTAGTATTAATCTAGTTAACTAATATATAATAACTATAATAAAACAGTTAATTATCTTAAGAATAGTTTTGTTTAAATATATAATTATAGAATTTCTTAGTAATATTATTTATATTAACAATTTACATTTTTTAAAGATAAAAATTCCCTACATATTAATATCATTAGTTTACATTTTAGCTATCTAGCTAGACATAGAATTTTAAAAAATGAAAATATTATATTATAGTAGGTAATCTTAATTCAGGTTTTTAAAAATTTATAATAAACTAGAGTTATTACACATGTGTTAGATAAGGTCTATAATTTTTGTTAGAATTAGGGAATTTTAGTGTAACAGGTAACCTAGCAAGTTTGATATAACCCTTTTACTTGGAAATGTAATCTAGTGAAGATTAATAATCTATAAAAAAAGTTTTAATTTATAGGTAAATTATTAATAAATAAGTTCTTGAAATTATTATTCTTTATTTTATATTTATAAAAAAAATTAAAATAGCCTAATATAAATAATTTAGCAAGAATTAGTAGTTTATTTACTAAAATATAGTAAGGTATTTTAATAGTTATTCTTTTACTTTTTTTACCTAGTTAACAGGCATTCTAGCCTAATATATAGTTTTTTTATAATTTTTTTTAATTATTTAAAAAATGCCTTTTATATTTAGTAGTTAAATAACCGTTTATCTATAGAAAATCTAGAAATAAAAAGTCATGTGATCCAGATCTTAATATTTTAATATAAAATATTATTAATTATAATAAACTTTAGCTTAACTATAAAAAGAAATCAAACAGAATAAAGATAATATATTATTTAATATTTTTTAAAGCAGAAGTGCTTCACCTTTAAATCCTAATATTTATTTTTAATTTTACTTTATAATAATAACAAGAATAGCTGAGGGATCCTTAAAGTATTTTTTTAAAAATTTTCAAAAAAATATAGTATAAATATCTAGAAAAACTTAGCTATTACTAGCTATATAAACTTGGCTTGTTAGCAGAGATAATATTAATATAAAAAAAATTAGTAAATACATAATAAAATATTTAAAAATTATAGAATTATTTTAAAAAATAGATAATACTTTTAATTTAAAACTTTACTATTTAGATACAATAAAGTAAATAAAATATGTTTACTAACAAAATAGTTAAAACTTTAGAGAGTTTAATATCTATTTTAATATTTTTAAATATATTATTTTCCTACTCTAGAATTAAAATAGTATAGTTTTAATAGTAATTCATTACTGCTTTCTAGTTAGTTTTATTACTTTAATATTTTAATCTGAGAAGATTAAGTTAAATTAAAATTAATATTTTTAAAAAAAGTAAAAGTGATATTATATTTTAATTTAATAATACAAAAAAGTATTATTTAATTACTTTCTAGTTAAAAACTTTTATATTACAGAAGTTAATAATAATCTAAAGAATTTTATATAGAATATGAGCTAGAAACCTAGATATATAAAATTAAATTTTAAATTTGAAGTAAAATTCTAAAAATTGTAAAAATATAAATACATTATTTTACTATAAAAAACTTTACATTTCTATATTAACTTTTTTAAAAAGTATATTTTTAAAAATTTATTATAATAATTCTTTAGCAGGATATTTCAGTTAAAACTATATTAAAGATTTATTAAAATAAAAACTTTTCTAGCTAGAAATATAGTTAAATATTGAAGATTATATTAAAAAATATTTTATTTATCAAGGTATTATAGTATAAAAATATAAACTCTAAAATAAATTAATCTCTTTATTTATTTCTATAAGGCCTTTTAGAGAATTATTTTTAGATTTTATTATTAAGTTACTTTATATTTTATTTAATAACAACATGGCTAATAGCATACTAGTTATTATTAATAAATTAATAAAAATATATTTATTTTTTACTGTTTTAAAAATAATTATTATAGTTAAACTAGCAGAGCTTTTTTATCATAATAGTAAATTTAAGTATAGACTATTTAATAAAATTATTATAAATTAAAAAAGTCTATCTATAAGTAAATTTTAATCTTAATTATACTATACTAGCTAAATTAAATAATATTTTTTAATAATATTTTACCCCTAAGCTAATAATTAAATAAAATAATTAAATTAAATACTTAAATAATATTTATAATATTTTATAAATAAAAACTAAATAAACTAGCTAAAAATTCCTGTGATAATATAGTAAATTCTTTTATTAATTAATGTATTTTTTTAGCATTTACACAGATATTTACTAGACTTTTATATATAAATTAAAAACAATTTCTTAAAAAAAATATCCTAGCAGCAAAAACATGCTGTAAAAATTAAAAAAAATAGTTTCAAAATTTAATATATTTTATAATAAATAACATTAGTTAGTCTATGACTTTTGAATAAAAAAATCTTATTTTATTATTAGCTTAGAGTCTCTAGCTAAAATTACCCCGATAAAAACCTGTTTCTTGTTTTATTCGAGTTTTTTAATTTTTAAATATTATAAAATTCTAGGTATATGAGTTAATATCTTTTTAAATAATATAATTAAATTTATAATATTTTCATGTTTTTTTTATTAAAGTTATATAATTATAAAAATATAAAAAAATATTACTAATACCTGAACTAAAAAATAATAAAAAATAAACAGACTTTTTATAAAGATATTTACTATCTAGTTAAATAAAAAAAACTAGCTATTTAAATATAATTAATAATTACCTAGTAAAAAGCTAAATAATGCTTGAAAATTAATTAACTATTATAAAAAATAAAAAAATTAAAAAAAATTAACTTAACCTAATTATAAAATGCTAAAATAATTAACAATACTTACATAAAAACTATCTATTTGTAACGGGTAGCCTGGTAAGGCTGGTGATACAACGGATACTGGTGATGCAATGGATATAACCTTCCAGAAGAGTCTTGAGATCACTGCTAGATCATTACCCTTTTTCTGTATCTATAAGAAAAGTTGATGGTAGTCCATTGTAGAGGATTCGGCAAGAATCAGTCTACGTTCTAATTGGACAATAAGGCCTTCAGTTACTATCCCTTCTATTTTCCTTACCTAGTCGACATAGTTTCTACACCATTTCGTACTCCTTTACACTATTTATAAAGAAATTAAATAACCAGGCCTTATAACTCTAATAAAATTAAAAAAAATTTTTAATTTTTAAAATTCTTTTTAGATTTAGGCTTTACTTATTTTCAAAGCAGTATATAATTTTAGCTTTTATATTTTTTAAATAAATAATTTTTATAACTTTTCAAAATATAAACTTTTTATTACTAGGTAATGATTATAAATATTAAATTAAATAATAGATATTTTATATATTAATAGTTATCTAAATGCCAGGTCTAGAATTTAGATCTAGTTTTAATAATCAAAAGTATAGAATTTATAATATTTTATAATTTAAAAATAATAAATAAGAGATATTAAATAAATAAGTAAATAAAATTATAATTATATTTTTTTTATTTATTTTTTTCATTATTATATTTTAGCTCATATTTTAATATATGAGTATAAATAATTATTAAAAATATTTAAAAAAAACTAGATTTTAAGTATTAATTATATTTTTTTTTATTATTTATTAAATCCTAAAAACCTGGTATACTATTTAATTTTAAATTAATATTACTAGTATTATTAATCATTCTTGCAGGCATCTACCTGGTATTAAGAAAAATTATAAAAAAAATAATATTTATGACTTTTAATATAACCCTTAGTAATTATACTTTAAAACTATAATAAAATGCTACTAGGTATCTTATTAAAAAAATTATAACTTATTAGACTAATAAAAAGATAATTTCAATATAATATTTAATTTTCATTTTTTTATCTATAATTTTATAGTGTATTTATAATAAAATTATTTAAAAGGCTTTAATATTAATAGCATGGGATTAATTATAATTTTATACTAAGTTATTTTTATTTTAGTAGCTATATAATACTTTTTTAATAGCTATAATAAAAACTCTTGTATAATTAAGGATAACTTTGAAGAAGAAAAGAGATAAATTATAATAGGTAACCTAGTAAGCTTTAATATATTTTTTTTATTTAAAAACGTAGCCTAGTAAAGATTAATAGCTTATAAAAAAATTTTAGTTTATAGATAAATTATTAATAAATAAGTTTTTAAAGGTATTATTCTTTATTCCTTATTTATAAAAAAATTAAAATAGCTTAATATAGATGATTTGGCAAGATTTAGTTTATTTACTAGAATATAGTGAGCTGTTTTCTTACCTAGTTAACAGGCCTTCTGGTTTAATATGTAGTTCCCTTTTATTTAGGGTATTTAATAATTAAAAATAAGAAGTATAGGCCATAAGAGATTTATGATATATAATAAAAATAGTTTTAAAAATCAAGCATGTTAAAACGAATTAAAATGTAATAATAATAATATTTATATATATAAAATTTATTATAGTAGTTATAGTTATTAGCTATATATTTATTTCTAGATTATAGCTATTTTAGCCCTAAGTTTTACTAGCTATATTTATAATTTTTAATGTTATTATAATACAGGTATATTATTATATTTAAATAAAATATATTTTTTTATAAATATAAATAGTATTAATTATAATATAGCTAATTTATTAACTAGTAGCTACCTGTTTTTTTATTATTATTATAAATATATATTAATTTCTTATAATATTTAAAGTAAGTATAAATAAAAATTAGTTGAATTATTATTCAATAGAGAATATTTTTATAATAATTATTCTATATATTACTATAGTTATTTTAATAATAATTATTTCAAAAATAATAGTTTAGGTTATTATAATAAATGTATTAATAAATAATAAATATTTTTAGATAATAAGTAGCATTGTTTAGTTAAGAATTAAAATAAATTTTATAAATTAAAAAAACTTATATAGTAATAATTATAGCTATAATAAAGGTAAATGATTTTTAAAAATAAGTAGGTAATTTTATAGTTTATAATATCAAAAAAATAAAAAACTGAAAAAATTAATATTAAAAAAATTAACTATGCCAAGAGTATTTACTTATAAAATTGATTTTTAAATTTTTTTTAAAACAGCTTATAATTGCTTTTAAATTTTCTAATTTTAGATTGTTTTAATTAATTTATTAGTAGAATTCCAGAATTTTTTTAAGGTAGTTAAGATTTTAAATAAATTTTTGAATATTAATTTTTTATATATATAACTAATTCATTTAATAAAATAGTAAATTTATTTTTTATATATATAACTAATTGATTTAATAAGACAGTAAATTTATTTATTATTTAATTTTCAGTCTAGGGTTTATTTAATTTTATATTTAGTATTAGAATTCATAACTTTATTATTAATATTTTCTAGGTTTAGTGTTCACACAACAGGTTTAAGTAATGAAATATAAAATATTAGGCTGCTGCCTAGTATGGTATGGTGTTTTGTTTTCATTATTTAATTTATAGCTATTGTTTTATCTTTATTTATGACCTAGGTAAAGATAGTAATTAATGCATTCTCTTGATTATCTTTACTTTATTATTAAATAATTTTATATTTTAATAAATATTTTTAAATAATTCTTATTAGCAAGTTTTATTTAAATTTTAAATAGTCTATTTTTTACAGTATTAGGTTTATTAGTTAGTTAATTATTTAAATATTAAAGTTTTTGTTATATAGTTTAATATAGTAAATAAATTATATATTTTTTTAAAAAATATAACATGTTTTTATATTTGTTATAATTAGGTTTTTTTTAATTTATAATCTTTATTTTAAATTTATATAATATAATACTACATTTATTATTGTATTTTTTATATTATTTATAGTAAACTGTGCTATTAGTATTAATTTTAGTTAAAATAATATTTTAAATATTATTTAATTACATTATTCTTTTTATTTATTTATTTACTAGTAATATATAATAACTTTAATTGTATTTTACTAGCTTGTATTATTATTTTCTAGAATTATAATATAAAAAATTTATTTTAATTAAATATTATTATTTTTAATAATATAAATTATAGTGCAGTAATATTTTTAGCTATATACTTTATTAATTTATTTGTAATAATTAATATATTACTATAAATAATTCTAGTAATAAAAATCTTGTAATAATAATAACTTTTAAATAAAATTAATAATAATATTTTTTCATAATTTTTTTAGCATTATATTAGTTTATAGTTTTTTATATAATTAAATAGTTTATTTTTATTGTAATTATTATATTTTTTAATATATAAAAACTTATTAGTGCATTCTTAAAAAAATATTTGTATTAAATTTTTTAATTAATTATTTAATTTTTTAGTATTTTTGAAATAATAAATTATAATATCATTAAATTACTTTTATTATTATTAATTTATTTTATAAAATATTCTATTTTATATTTTTTAATATCTAGTATAAAATCTCTAGTTTTATATATTATTATTATTTTTGTATTTTTTTATAGTTTTATAATATAGTTTTAGTTATTAATTAAAATAATTATAGCTAGCTACATATCCTGGTTAATTAATAGATTATTTTTATTTTATTATAGTATATTAATTTCTAGATTTTTAATATTAATTATGTAATCAGGTTTTTAGCTTAAGATATTATTATATAATATTAGTTATTTATTATAAATAAAAATTGTAGATTTTTATTATAATTTTTATTTAAAAATTAGTTAAATACATTTTTTAATTATATTAATTTTCATGTAATTTTATAATTCTAGATTATAAATTTATATAATTAATACTTTAATAATTTTTTTAACTAGTTTAAAAATTTTTTATTATTTCTTTTTAATAATTTTATAATTAACCAGGTATGTTTTATATGATTTAGCAAGTATTTATAAATAAGTTTAATTTTAATTACTTTTATAATCTAGTTAATCTATAAATTATATCTTTCAACTAGTTTATTTTCATAACTATATTATATGATTTTTTTTATATTAATATAATTTTAAATTTAGTTTATTTAGCATGCTATTTCAATATAAACTAATTATATATATATATATTAAAATAATTTTCAATATATAAACTTTTTCTTAAATCTAAAATTTTATTAACATATTTAATATTTTATATTAGGATGTCATGCTTTTTTATATATTAAATTTTTATACATTTACTAAATATTTCTAAAATTAATAAATTTTTTATGTTATATTAATTTTTATAGTAATAATAATTAATATTTTTATATTAATAGTGTATAATTATACTTTAGTCTAGTATAGTTAATAATAAATTTATTTATATTTTTTAAACAATTTTTATTTTGCAATTTTTTATTACTATTATATTAGACTAAAGTATAATCATTATTTATTGATATAATTATATCCTGATGTATTCTTTAAGTAGTTATATTTAAAATATATTAAAAAGTTATAAATAGTAGATAAAATATTTTTTTAAATAGCATGTATATTTATTATTATAATATAAATTTTAATTAATTATTTAATATTTTTTTTACTATAAAATAATCTCATTATATATATTTTAATTTTTTTAATAAACTATAAAATAATCTCATTATATATATTTTAATTTTTTTAATAAACTATAAAAGCTAGCAGGTGGGTATAGGGTTTATTATTTTATAATTTAATTTTATTATTTTCTTTTAGCCCTATCTAACTAGTATTTTATTTATATTTTATTATTCAAGTATTAATTTATTATTATTTTTTTAGTATTTTAAACTGCTAGTTATTACTTTTTTTAATTAATTACATTAAAGATCTTATTATATCCTTTATTATAATTTCTTTATTATATAATTTCTGTATTATATAAAATATTTATTATTATATAACCATTTATATTTATTAATTTTAATTTTTTTATAAAATCTAAAAAAACAATTTTTTTTATTAAAATTATATTCTAGATACTTCAATTTAGTTTTAATAATTATTTTAAATAAAATAGCTTTATTTACTCTAATTTTAATTTTTATAAAACCTGGGCTTGCTTTTTAAAAATATTTTTTATTTATTATTTAATTTAGATAATTTCTAGGTTCATTATTATATTCAAATATTTTTTTCGTTTAACATTATTTTACTTTAATTAATCATTTTTTATAATATTTTTTATTAAACTTTTATTAGTATTATTAAATTTATTTTAACTTTAGCTAATAGTAGCATTTAGTTATATATTAATATTTTTATTTATATTTTTTTTAATTTTTAGTTTTAATACTAATTTTTTACTTAATTTTATTATTTTTTGTAATATTTTTTAATAAGGTAATTTTTAATTTTTAATATAATATTAATTATTTATTATTTTATTCAAAATTCTAGATTTAATTAATATATATATTCTAGTATTTTTAATCTCTGGTTTAAGAATCTAGTAATACCATGATTTAAATATTTTATTATTTTAATTAAATTAAAAATTATTTAGTAAAATTTTAAAATAAGTTTATTAATATTTATTCTAGATTCTTATTTTAGAATATATATTTATTATTCTATAATTCTTTTAATATTCAGGTTTTTAAAGACTTTAATAATTTATTTTTAAAACTTTTATAGCTATTGAAAATTGTATTTATTTTAATATTTTCTTCAAAGTCTTTTTTTATATACCATTTAAAGTAGTTTAAAGCTATTTTTTAAAAATAAATTCTAATAAATATTATTCTTTTGGATTTTTTAGCTTTTTAAAAGTTATTAATTTAAAGATATACATTTATTAAGATTAGGTATTTTTTAAAAGTAAACTGCTTACTCTTAATTTTTTTTCAGCTTTATTTATTTTAATTAATTTAAACAAGTAAAGAATTAATAGTATTACCAAGTTAAATAATTTTCTTTAAATTATTTAATTCTTATTTCTTGCTAGTTAAAGATTAATTATCAAAGTAATATTTATTACTATTATAGGATTAATCTTTAAATGCTTTATTATTAAATAAGATTTATATTTTTTTCTAGAATTAAAAAATCTTAGAATATTTAATAATTAAAAAAAGTATAAATTATAAAAGCCTTATAATATATAATAAAAATAATTTTAAAAATATAGACTAGCTTATACTTTAAAGATAAAATATAATAAAACTAATTAAAATATAATAAGAATTATATTTATATATAAAGCCTATTATCGTAATTATAGTTATTAGCTAAGTTTTTTTATTTTAAAATTATAGCTATTATAGCCCCAAGCTCTACTAGCTATATTTATAATTTTTAGTATTATAATAATACAGGTATATCACTATATTTAGATAGAACATCTTTTCTTTATTGGTATGATAGTGCTAATCGCAGTCAGTGTAGCTAATTTATTAGCTAGTAATTACCTATTTCTCTAATAACTTATTTTAATTAATTATAGCTAATTTTTAAACTCATGGCCTTTTTTAATGTTTTTAAAATTATCAATTTATAGTATTTTCTAGACCTTTTAAACAAGTTTAATTATAGTATTAAAAAAATATAGATAGCTTTTAAGGGTCTATAATTTTTATTATAATTATAGTTTAATTAAAACTATATTATTTTTTTATTTGTAATTAATATTATTTTACCTATAACAGTGTGCTAGTAAAGGGTAGGAAAAATATAAAATAGATAAAATTAATATTTAAAGTATTAGACTAAGTGTACACAACCCTGCTTTAATTATGTTATTAATGCTTTTTATTTATATCTAGTTATTAAAGTATACTCTATATATTAAAGGCCTATATTAAATATTTTATATTATAAATCTTTAAAAAATAGCAATAATATTATAAAGTTATTAATATAATATTCTTCTATTAATAAAATATCTTGCTAACTTGCTAATTTATTTATTGTTTATATTATATATAAAAATTAAAAAATATTTAATTGAATAATTTTAAGTAATTTATTTTTTAAAACAATAAAGTTTGTCTACCCTGTATAATTTTTATTTTAAAAAATAATATTTTAAATAATATAATTATAAAAAATTACCATGCCTGTAGGCTATTAAAATTAATTAAACTAAATTAAAATAAATTATTTTTTAGTATATTGATTTCTAAGGCCTTTAACTTATTAATAAAATATAAAATTAATTTTATTACGTTATTAATGTTTATAAATTTAAATTAATTAAATATCTTAAACACCCTGAATTCTAAAATCTTTTACTAAACTAAATTAATTAATTTAATTAAATTTACTTTAACAAATATAATAATGAAATTAATACTTAAAATATTATTTTATAAATAAAATAATATTTAATTCCCTATAATTATAGCATTGGGTTAAAATAATATCTAAAAAATTTTAAAATAAAAGTCTACTTTTATTACAAATAGCCTAAAGCTTGATTTTATTTTTCTAGGGTTTTTATAAGTATAGAACTTTTACTAGTATTTATTGTAATAATATATAGAGACTATATAAATAGCTTTAAAAAAAATTTTAAAAAAATTATAAAATACCCTCTAGTCTTTACTTTAATTAAATATTATTATAAAAGAGTTAGGGTGCTCATTTAAGTATTTTTTTATTTATTATTTGTAATAGCCTATTATTTTCTTTATGCTAGTCAAATCTTTTATATAAAAGAACTTTTATTACTAGGCTTAATAAGAAATAAATTTAATTCCTTTTAAGAATAATATAACTGCTTGTTAAAATAATACTTATTAAATTTATACTAAAACTTTAATTTACAGTTCATTATAAAGTTATTATTTTACTATAATTTAGTCATTAATTCTTTATTAAATATTATTATAAGTTTATAACTAGCCATTAACTCCTGTATACTATGTCTTCTATTATAGTGTTATAGAAAAGTTCTCTTAACTGGCTTTTCTAACCCTAGAATCCCTGTAAGCTCTATAACTAATTTAAATTAATTTACTTTGATTTTTAAACTTGATTAATAATTTTTATAACCCTGTTATATAGACCTTAATTTTATATTATAAAATATCTCTAAATATAAATAGCTTTTAATAAAAATATTTTTATTCTAGTTAAATATATAGTTTAAATAAGTTAATTATTAATAAAAATATATTTAAATAGTAATCCAGTATTAAATATAAAAAATTAAAAAATATTTTAAATATAAATAAATAATAAATATTTTTATATATTTCTTTTATTTTTTATAGTATAAATTAATAATATAAAATATATTTAATTCTAGCCTTAATATCTATTATTTATATATTATTTATATATTATTTATATATTATTTATATATTATTTATATATTATTTATATATTATTTATATATTATTTATATATTATTTATATATTATTTATATATTATTTATATATTATTTATATACTACCTTTTTTAATAATTATAAAATACAGATGTCTGCCTGATCAGGTTAATTAGTTATTAGTTACTGACTCCTGATCTATTAGCGTGGACTACTAGTGTTAGGGTTTCCCTTTGACTTGGGTTTCTGTAACACATAGATAATATACCTTTGCATTCTTCCAGTCAATATAGTAATGTTTGCCCTGATCAAGATATTTCTAGAGGCCAAAATGCTACTAGATAAAGAAGACAATACATTCAAGTTACCTCCCTGAACAAAGTAAATACTAAAGGGAATATCATAATCACCTATGCCCTGTCTAAAGCCATGTACACCTAAGAGATACTATAGCTATTGATTAAATCCGCCAGACGTGATGCCTCCTCCGAAAAGTTTAGTGGTTTTGCTGAAGATATTTGGTACCGTATGCTGAAAAAAAGTTAGTACAGGGCCACATAATCTTGGGTATATATCACCACTGGACCTACCGCTGCTGGTCTCCAAAATATTCTGTTTTTGCCCGGCATCGAAAGTTCCATGTTTGACAATTTGCATCCTGAAACACATCACCGGCCGCCTTCTCATCATTCTGGCGTAATTCCATTAAATGATCTGCACTCATACCCATCATCTGTTTGCCAACATCATCAAAACAACTCAAATAAAGCTGGCCAGTGTGGTCGCTAACATTGACTAGCATTATGTAGCGATATTCAGGATGAGGGTGGGTCTTATCACAACGTTCACACCGCCACTGGCCTGGGTCAAGCTCCGTAACCTTTTTGTTGCAGCCTTCCGAAAGACACGCGGGATAGCACGTATTATCTTGTTTAATATAGATAACTGTTGCCCTCAAGGAAAAGTAAGCAGCCTCCTCTGACATTCCCAGTTGCTCCTCTCGGACTTGAGCGACTGTTTTGAATTGGTCGGACTTCACTTGAGATGTCGCGACTGACATGGAGGCGTGTGAGGTAAAGTTCTCATCTCTACCTTGCGCGTCATACCAACCCTTCAGTCTATGGGCTTCTTCAATATCAGGGTCAACAGACACTGAGCCTGAACTAAGTAAACTCAAGCTTCGGCCCCCGAAATCAGAAACCTTGACACCTTTAAACGCTATTACAGACTCAGGAACCACATTGAAATTCAATGCAGTAGAGCCCCAAATCGTTAGGCGTACAGAAAATCCTGTGTTATCAACCAAAGTAAGCTCGCGTTTGTCATAAGGCTTACTGGTCGTCTTGGAGACAATCTGATCGATTTTTCCGGCATCCTTCAGTACCCCTATCACGTCGATGGTGGTGTCCTTTTCTACTGATTGAAGATTTCCGATTGGAGTGAAGTTGAACCGAACTTGTGGGACGTCTGTCTGGTCCTCTGCCTATAATAACTGCGTTAGATGGATTCGCCGTGAAGGAATTTGCCCCTTACTTTCTCCACAACAGTTTCTCTTTCGAATGTAAGTTCATAATCATTGTTTAGGTTTGTAAATTGCTTTTTAGCGATCTGGACACGGCATGGACTTGATATGTAGTAAACATTTCCCTCCTGGAAAAGGTCGTATAGTGCTGTACACTGCTCATTGAAGCCGGTGGCACGGATCTCGCCGCTGTCGTCTAGGAGGTTCACACTGAAGAGTTTACCATCCCCGCTTCTGTTGTGATAGGTTTTGATACTTGACTTGCTCGTGCAGCGTGCCTTAATCGTCCATTTGTGAGCGTATGGGGATATGGCTTCAATAGGATATATTGTAGCATGTGCGGAACCCAGGGTAGGCCGCATTTGCTGTACTCGAGTGTCGACTTGAGGTTGCGCACCCTGAAGCTTCGTACCATAGAAACCGTTGCTAGAGATCGTTGTAGGTTGGGGTTTCTCGTCTTCCTCTGCTTTACTCTCCAAAGGCTTTGGCTCGCCAATCTTTTCGGCTTCTCCTAGCTCCTGGATGACCTCGAGATCTAGGATGATGAGGATCCTATATTATGGTTAGCGGGTGGTGGTACGAGATCAGATGAGTAAATCACTTTTTGCCCTTGACCGAATTTGCCTGGAAGGACTTGAGGCGTACAAAACATCCTTTACGGAGCAGGCCATCGGTAACGAAATGATTGGCTTCTGGGAATTCATCATGTTAGAAGCGCCCATTCCAGGTATATATGTCATGCTCGACATACGAATTGCCAGCATGGTCTGAACATAGTTCGAGATATCACTAAAAACTGCTCTGTACCGTTCTTGCTGGTTGGTCTGAGGGGGCAGTGGCTTGATCTGGACACACTGAACTATAGGCTCGCGAATTTGAGGTTTGCTATCGTCAAATATAGCGCTTTCAAATGTTAGAGGGGAGCGAAGATATTAGAGGAGGGTTTTTGGCAGATTACCTGAGTGCCCCCACGGAGACATGAGAAGCTGCGTCTGACGACATTGTAGCAAAACTGATGATGGTAACGGCTTGAATTGGTTACAGAACAGTGTCGTTGCTAGAGTCAGGAAGGAAGAAGATTGAAGTAGGTATCCAGGAAAGTATGGTGTTGGGCGAACTAAACGCGTGCCATAAAGACGTAGGTTGTTGACGCGATGGAACGCGTTAAGTGCAACAGCTCCTTCCAAATAGTGACATAATCTTGTTCAACTTTCACTCCTTCCCTTCAACTTGTTTAAATAATATTGCTAGAGACTGCATACTTTCTACTCTACGTGCCTCATATCAGAAAAGCTATTTATATTCAAGTTAGATGTTTCTATTCCCCCTTTTTTTTCAGTAAAACTACAGTGTAGGTTCAAGTGCTTTTAGCGAATATATATTTTTTCTAGTTTAGGCATCTACTCCGTAGCTACGGAGTAAATTAAGGACTGAGTGATACACATTGTATAATAAAAAAAACCGTCGATAATTATCGACTACCTACCTAGGTACGTATGTATGGCAGAGAATAATAGCCCTGGCTAAGTGGCTAATTACCCTTTTTTTGAAGCAATAATCAACTTGCCCCATAAGTGACCAACCTTGCGCCCCGCCTACACTTGGTTTCCGGATAGCTCCTGCCGTACCCCCACCTCACTTCTTCCTGTCGTCATCAACACATTCCCGACGTTTACGTGCGCTGAATAAAATCGAAATAAGAAGCAATCGTCAGAGCCCTCAATAATAGCTTTCTCGTAATTTGAAATTATTGCTCGATTGAAGTTTAACGTCGCTCATTGGGTGCTTGAAAATGGCTGCTTGTTCTCATCTCCATGCACAAAGTTGTTCACCTGAAGCCACTTTTCTAATCGCGGATACGGCTAATGTCTTACGGCAGATCTGCAACCACCGTCCCCCTCTCAAGTTGTATACCGAGAAGACTGCACACAGTGCTTCGACTCGATTGTCAGTATTTGCTTGCCTTGGGTCTACGCTTCCTCGCCTGACCTTCTATTAGGATGATGAATTTGGTCTGGACGTTTGCCTCACTTGCTTTAATGGTGGTTGCACTGGGCCCCAGGGCCACGGGCGTCTTCATTTCGAACGTTTCGGTCACCCTCTTGCACTGAACATCAAACGAACTCGAAAGGAAGTTCAGGTGAGTCTCCATTATATATCAGCTTTTCTTCGAGTCAACCTAACGGCCACAGCGGGATGAGCCTCCCCCAAAAATTTCAAAGCTTGCCATTACCGCAGAGACCGAAGAGGATCGCTATGATATGAGCACACGTGTTCTCTGCTACTCCTGTAGTAACAATGATATTGACACATCTATTGGAAATCTTTCTTCCGTAACCGAAGGGGTGATGAAGGCGGCGACGTTCTCGACAAGAGAAGAAGTCAAAGCTTGGGAGCAAGAGTTTGTTCCTTGTGAACACACTCTATGTTTGGTTCAGCAGCAGACTAGGGATATTGGAACAACAGGTATCTCATCCCTTTTTATTCTCCATATATTGCCAAAAGTCTCATAAAATGTATAGAACTCAGCCAATGTTCCACGTGCAGTCTGAAAGAAAACCTCTGGCTTTGTTTGGAATGTGGGAACCTCGGTTGTGGGCGCAGCCAGTTTGGGGGTACCGGGGGTAATTCGCATGCTCTTGCGCATTCTCGCTCAACATCCCATGGGGTTGCAGTTAAGCTAGGCTCAATAACTGCCGAGGGCTCTGCAGATATCTACTGCTATAGCTGCGACGAGGAAAGAACTGACCCTGAACTTGCTGCTCATCTTTCTCACTGGGGAATCCATCTGGCTGATCGGCAGAAAACAGAGAAAAGTCTGATGGAGATGCAGGTTGAGCAAAATATGAAATGGGACTTTTCTATGACTACGGATGATGGCCATGATCTCACTCCTATTTTCGGCCCAGGTTTCACCGGATTGAAAAACCTGGGAAATAGCTGTTATCTGTCAAGCGTTGTTCAATGCCTGTTTGATCTGCCTGAATTTCAGAGAAGGTATTATTTCCCTGGTAAAGAGCCCCCATTTTCCGAAACACCAGCAGGGGATATTGAAACGCAGCTGCGCAAACTAGCCGATGGGATCCTTTCGGGTCGATACTCTCAGCCTAAAAGGCACATCATAGCCTCCCCCGATTCACAAGAAGTACCCCATCAGAAAGGCCTATCTCCAACAATGTTCAAACACCTAGTCGGCCGCGATCACCCTGAATTTTCGACTATGAGGCAGCAAGATTCATTCGAATTTTTGCTACATATCTTGAAGTTGATCAGCTTGTCCAAGCATCCTGCTGAAGCTGGTAACCCCATTGAATCATTTAGATTCTCAATGGAGCAACGTCTCCAATGCCTCCACTGCAAAAAGGTTCGCTACAAAGTTGATGAACAGGACAATATCTCTATACCTGTTCCTGCTCGCCGTTTAACCAATGTGCTTGATGGGGGTTCTTCCGACCAGTTTGAGGCGGTGGCTTTCTTGGATTGCTTAGATGTTTCTACCGGAGAAGAAGTTGTTGATCTTACCTGCCCCTCCTGTGGAAGTAAGGAAGGATTCTCGAAGCGTTCTCTGTTTAGAACACTGCCCCAGGAATTGGTAGTTAATGCCCGTCGATTTGAATTGGTTAACTGGGTGCCCACGAAGTTGGATATTCCATTGGAGGTGGGCGATGAGCCTATTGACTTGGGTCGTTACATTTCTTCCGGCCCGACCGAGGATGAAGAACTTCTTCCAGAAACCGGGGATTCTGAGAACATATTTTATCCTAATTCGGATGTATTGGACCAACTTCTTGGCATGGGATTCCCGAGGGTAAGATGTGAGAAGGCGCTCTTTTTGACTGGCAATTCAGACGCCGAGGCTGCTATGAACTGGCTGTTATCTCATATGGATGACCCGGATATAGATGAGCTCCTTCCTGCAATGAAGAGCAAACAAGAATCTTCTACATCTGCCGCAGATCCAATGAAATTGGTGCAATTAGCAGAGATGGGTATTGATGAAGCTCGTTCCCGAAGGGCACTGGCTGCAACAGGTGGCGATGTCAACAGAGCCATTGACTGGGTATTCACTCATCCAGATGAGCCTGATGGCCATACCATTAGTGATAAGCCATCTGAGGGTTCCTCTCCTACTCCTACGAAGGCTCCTGGTTTTAGTAACACGCCGGCGAAATACCAACTTCGATCGATTATCTGCCACAAGGGTTCTTCAGTACATGCTGGGTACGCCTTTTTCTCCTCGATCTATCTCTGCTCTACAATCGATTACTAACATAACACCAAACATTAGGCATTATGTTGCGTTCGTGCGCAAGTCTCTCCCTGGGCAATCAGGTTTGTCTTGGGTAATGTTTAACGATGAGAAGGTAGTGGAGGTTGATGATATACATGAGATGAGAAAGTTTGCATACCTCTATTTCTTTTCACGGGTTTGAGGATTCTAAGGATATGGGATCTGCGGGTGTACTGACTATAGGGCCCATCGAATGGTGATAGAAAAGAATGCAGTACTGTAAAGCCTAGCGTATAATGGAAGGGTTGCTCTAGATATTGAGGGAGACGGGAATGTATTCTTGCAGATTTCTTCGGTTGGCCTGAGGAGAAGTTGGAGATGACGTATACTGAAGGCGAGTAGAGGCACTTTAAAAAAGCAAATAATAGCCTAAATTAGAAAGCGGTAGCCCTTGCGGTGTGGGGTTTTCGAATTAGCGGAGTGGCCATACCGTAGATCCTATTCGCTGCGCGAAAAAAAAATAATGATAAAAGTTCATTTTTTTTTCTTTGCACTAACAATCCTGATCTTCCCATTGCTTTCCAAAGAACAAGTCTGCAAAATGACCAAACGGGATCCTCAGATCGACAGTGGAGGGGAATATAGACCAAAAAAGAAGTCTAGAGGTGAAAAGCACACAAAAGATTCCAAGGTCGAGGTCAAGATACCTCGTTATACAGAGTCTTCAGCACTCGCTGGTGTTGCTCAAGCAGAGATAGACCAGTTCCTTGCAAAAAATTCTATCAAAATATCGGATTCACTCCCGGGAAAATCGCCTTTGCGCCCAATTATCTCATTTTCCCACCTTCCAGTGTGCGAAAATTCTTTGTATGGCCCTCTGGCTTCATTCACCTCCCCGACTGCGATCCAGTCCTCAACCTGGCCATTGTTATTCGCCGGCCGTGATGTTATTGGCATCGCGGAAACGGGAAGTGGTAAGACCCTTGCGTTTGGTCTACCTTGCCTGAAGAAGATCTTGGATTCAAGGAAAAAAAGCAAGTCAACGGCCCGTAAACCAAGTGCGGTTATTATTTCCCCTACGAGGGAACTGGCAATGCAGATACACGATCAATTATTGAAATTTGCGAAAGAAGTGGATCTCAAAGTGGCATGTATTTTTGGTGGAGTCAAGAAGGACGAACAGCGCGAAGCTCTGAAAACCGCCGCTATAGTTGTTGCAACTCCCGGGAGACTGAAAGACCTGCAAAATGATGGCTCGTTGGACCTTGGAAAGGTCAAATATCTTGTTCTGGACGAAGCCGATCGTATGCTGGATAAAGGGTTCGAACAAGATATAAAGGACATCATTCAGGCTATGCCAACATCAAAGCGCCAGACAGTCATGTTCACAGCTACTTGGCCCCCCGCTGTTCGAAGTCTTGCATCAACATTTATGACCTCTCCGGTCACCGTCACGATTGGTGGTGACCCCTCCGCCGATCCACGTGCAAATACCCGCATTAAACAAGTCGTCGAAGTGGTCCAGCAGCAGGAGAAAGAGTATAGACTTGTGCAGCTCTTGAATAAATACCAGCGAGGTCCCTCGGCCTCTGATAAAGTACTGGCTTTCTGCCTTTACAAAAAAGAAGCAATGCGTGTTGAGAGGCTGCTTCGGAATAAAGGCTTTAAAGTCGCGGGTATCCATGGTGACTTGAGCCAGCAAGAGAGGTTTAAAAGCCTAGAAGCCTTCAAAACAGGCACCGCGACGGTCCTTGTTGCCACCGATGTGGCAGCCCGTGGTCTCGATATTCCTCTGGTTAAATTGGTCATTAATGTTACGTTTCCTCTTACGGTTGAGGACTATGTACATCGAATTGGACGGTAAGTGCAGGCCTTTCTACCTTTTGTCGTCTGATTTTTGGCTGATATCTCATTTGTTAGAACCGGTCGTGCTGGAGCGGATGGCCATGCTATAACCCTGTTCACAGAAGCTGATAAAGCTCAATCCGGCGCGTAAGTGGGCCTTTGACAATTATTCATGACTGCTTTCGGGCCTGTCCTGAGACTCTATTGTGTATTGTGCTGATAAACCTGCAGTTTGATCAACGTGCTGAAGGCTGCAAACCAAGACATTCCAGAGTCTTTACTCAAATTCGGGTCAACCGTCAAAAAGAAGCAGCACGATGCATACGGCGCATTTTACAAGGATGTTGACTCCGACAAGACTGCAACGAAGATCGTTTTTGATGATTGAGTTTCTATCATTCCTTTTTTGCTCTGACGCATTTTGTTTTCAAAAATTGGAAGATTTTGGCGTAGAATTTGACGAGGTATTTTCGCTCTATAAATAGCCTGTATTATGTTAGACCTTGTTTGTGATGGCTAGCGGCTGTCTTACACTGAAATAACATATATAACTCCAATCACGAAGGGGAACAAGGCACCATAGGACTCGGCCGCTTTTCCCGATAACAGTATTGTTGTTGTGGTCGCCGTAATATAGGTATGGGGTCGTAGGTTGAGCTCATCCAGGCTTATGTCACTGTTGTATCGACGTAGATATGACTTGATAAAGGAAAAGCTCCAAACTATGCGAACAGCCATATTCACGATATTGGCATACACCAATCCCCGGGCGCCTAGACCCCTTATTTTTAGGAATAAGTAAGCTGCGATAGCAAAACATGCGGAGAACATGCCCATCCACCCAGATTGCTTCTGCAGCTCTTTAGGGCTGGCAGCTGAGGCAACAAACGCTTCACCGATGCCATTGAATGCGAGAAATGGTATATAATAGCAATACAGCGCAAGTAAGCCATCGACATCGGGTGATGTCCATCTCCGCCCCCCCAAGAAATGGAGTACTCTGGGCACTAAAGCTGGGCCCAAGG
The DNA here is from genome assembly GCA_027569095.1 of Aspergillus conjunctus. Classification (NCBI taxonomy): domain Eukaryota; kingdom Fungi; phylum Ascomycota; class Eurotiomycetes; order Eurotiales; family Aspergillaceae; genus Aspergillus; species Aspergillus conjunctus. The sequence continues at coordinate 150,910 of JAPDEL010000060.1, read as the reverse complement.
GCAAGATTAGAATTGACAATATTATGTACCCCCGCATGACGTTGTTCAGATGTACCTTGGCGGCTTTAACCTTTGAAACCTGATTCTTAGTCCCGTTGGCATTGAGTAGCGACGAAAAAATTGTCCTACTACTTTCCTCAATGGGCTGGAATAGAACACGGGCCACGAGACCACCATAATTAGAAGCCAACGAGTAAATGCCTTGGTCTTCAAGGCTTGTCATTGCTGCCAGAATCATGGAATCTCCCTGGGTAAGCAGGTGTTTAATCACTGATTGGAGGAGGACATTTGCTGATAACGAAACCAGCCGTCTTGAAAACCTATCCACTAGGTATTTTGATGAATCACTAGATATGGTTAACCGTTGCTGGATTGTTGTTCGCATCAACTCTACATACCTAGAGTTCATCCTCGTAAGTAGGAAAGAGAATCGCCTGTCACTTGAGTTTCGCACCATGACCAGGAAGTAGCCACAAATAAGTGAGAGCGAGTAGCTCAGGTACCCCAGCGCAAAGGGAAGAACACCAATATCGCGGCCGCTCTGGGAAGCCCAGATGAAGAGGCCACAGACGGCTAAACTTTTCATGAATGCCGCACTTACTTCAACAGCTGCCCGTTTTTTATAGAGCATGTATTGTTGAACCACAGAAAAAAAGGGTTCAATACTGAGCTCCATAAGTGATGCAATGGTAGTGACTGCCACACTCGCATGATAGTATGGTGTTTGCGAAACCTCTTGTGAGGCAAAGTGCATATAAGCGACGCCAAATAGGACGGCGAGTGGGACACCCATAGCAGGGCTCAAGTAGGACATGTTCACTACTGCCTGTGATGCCATGGACTGAGCCTTTGACACAGTGTCTACTTCGTCGGATGAGTTTGTGCTCTTGTCATGCTCACTAGAAGTAGGCGATATAGACTGTACAGGCTGTCTCTGGATGGCCGCCCTTATGCTTTCCCTAGAGAAGTAAAGGATGGAGATCATATAAAGCTCGAGTTGAGCAGCAATTCCTAAGGTAGATGGTGACAAGGCCCTCAGAACGAGCTGATTTGAGGCAAAGATAAGTAGCCTGGAGATCAACTGGACCATGATCAAGAGTGTAGTACTTGATAGCGCTGAGGCCAGCGCGGAACTAGCATTTTCGCCTAGCTGTGGCATGCTAGCGAGAGAGTGACTTCTATATGTTGTAAGATATGTGTCTTCAGGGTGCAATTTTTTTTGATTCATCAGAAGCTCCTTTGTCCGTGCTGGTTGACAGCGTTGAAACTGTTGGGGGTTAACGGTTGTTGGACTTACGTGGTAACAGTGGAACCACCCAATGCTTTTTCCTTTCACACTTTGTTATTCAGGGCCGATCAGCAGTACCTGGGTACCTATCTTGAAGTACAGGGTGACCGAATTTGTGGTTTAGGGAACTTAAATTGGACTACGAGAAATAAATGTTCGAGCCTCTAAGAGAGGCCAAGTAGTATCCACATATTGGCGCGCATTATCAATTATTTTTAGTCTAACATTTGTTGATCGTATTTTGATTTCACACTGTTAAACTCATGTTTTTGGCTTGAAATTCCACACACAATAGAACCCTATACATTGTTATGCTCAAGACAAGGTAGAGTGCTATCTTGACATATAAATGCTTATCTAAAAAAAATTCATCCTGACATTTCTTCCCACTGAGCCGGAAAGTGACACCTCATACGGAACAAACATAACCTACAGCAGCTTGTGACCAAATTAGGTTCAAGTAACAGCAGAGATAGCGGTGATTGATCCTACCGACTACGGTGGATGACACCGGCAGGTAAGTAGTTAACCCAGTAAATCTATCGTCATCGTATGGCCTGGGATTAGAAGATATGTAGACGGCCTTATGCCAGGAAAGAGTGGCCCTGGTTCAAAAAATGATCTCCCGATGACGGCACACGGCGGGGCCTAGAAAGGAGGGAGAAAGAAAGGATATCCACCGTTTTTCGTTTTGAAAACACTAAGAAGGAAACTGTACATTCCAAGCAATACAGCGCCCCAGATCACTGCAGCAACTTGCTGAGATTTGTTATCCGCAATACGGGGAACTTTCATGGCCAGGGCAATTGCGGCAAAGGATAGGACGGCATCTTCGACAAATTTGTTAGTATTGGTGCGGCAAAAGTTGAAGCAAGAGCATAAAGTGACAGATTAACAGCACACGAAACTTACAAATAGCGGCGACAATCTGTGTCTCCATCCCAAATTGATTTGAGAACCCACCAGCGAAATAGCTGATGCCTCCTTTGCCGTCCCCAGCAACGTATGGAACTTTGCGGATGTGGTTGAACATATGGCCACTCGTAAATAAAAGGATAGCGATCAGGCTAAATGCTGCCCATAGATTTCGATTCCGCACGATCGGCAGGACATATGGAGATAGAACGGTAAACAAAGTTATGACACCCATCAAGACCGTCACTCCAGAAATGAGCCTCGCATAGTTAATGGGGCGCACAAGTGGCGGCTTTGGCCCATCAGGGAGATGACGATTGATCCATGCGTAAACTTGATCAGCAGAAACATGACTATATAATATCCACAATTAGCAAGGCTTTCTTTCTTTCTTGATAAATTCATGAAAATCTGTTCTTACCCACTAAAGTCGAATCGCAAAGGAGTGTCATCAACCTTGGCGAAAGGACCGACGGTTGGAGGAAACAAGAGGAGGACAGGCGCGGTTTGGAGCATCAACTATCCTCGTGTATCATTTAGTTACTAGATAGAACCCGAGGTGTTTATGCATCGGGGATACGGACCTTCTGAAACGTGTTTCTGCCATTAGAAAAATCGAGGGTGCCGAAGAGTAACTTGAGCTCGTCTGGTTTTGACCCTTTGTTCCAGCTCCGTGCGATGAGATCAAACTCCGGCTGAAATTCACGGCAAAGCGCACATCCAAAGCGAGCTTCCGTAGCCGTCAAAATAACTGCCACATGATAATCTCGAGGCTTTGAGGTTAAATCTTCATATGACGAGTCGTCCAGCTCAATTGGTGCCGTGCGGGAGAGCGATTGATAGTTCTTAAACTTGTCTGGGCCATGGTTTGCGGCGAAAGAGCTAGGTATCACGCAGAGCAATGAGGTAAGAAGGGTAAGGATCCTCATCTTGACATAAGATATCTTATGCGGGAATGCAGATCAATAAACAGAAGAGTGTGTATTCAACAAGAGTTCAATGGCCGCGATTGACTTGGCCATATGGGCATCAACTCAGTTTAATAATTATGTTGCATACGTAGATAGTTTGCCCTCCCAAACTGTCGGAGATTCTTAGGTGTCCACTACGGCAGGCGGCCCACTTCCGCAGGAGGACTAAACCGCGTTTGTGTCAAGTGATGACCACCTACGCTAATTTATTGAATTGGAGCGGAGCAACGCGTCCTACCTTGCTCCGCATACAATAATTTGTCCCGACAACATAGCCAGATTCCCAGAAGCCATTAATACGCAACGTTTTTATACAATACTCCAGTCCACCATCATGGAGCTCGCTGGCCTGGGGATAGAATCCCAGATAGAAGATGTGTGTATGCCACCTCTTAAGTACCTTACAATAGACTTACGCATGTTTTTCTAGTATCGCATGGCGCTTACAACCGCGCGATTCGAAAAAGAATTCGAGAAAGTGTTCAGCCGAACATCACAACTCTTGGATGCTGAGCATAGTCGTATGCGATGCATGGAGCAGTTACTTCTCCAGATCGAAAATGATAGTCTGCAACTGCAGTTAGACCAGGCTAAACAAGAACTCATTCGAGCCGTGAGGGCGGAATCCGATGCTCGTCTTCAACTCCATGACACTAGCAAAGAGATTGATCGGCTGCAGAATGTTGTTCACGTTTCATCCCGTGAAATGGAGAATCTTCGGGTATACTCCTTGACTTGTTTTGCCAGCGAGTAGCCGTTCCTGACATTTTTCAATAGCATGAGCTGGCATCTTTGGGTGATGTTGCGACAGAGTCCAAGAAGCTTCTTGCCGAAAAAATCCGCGTTTCCAAAGAAATCTCGAGTATACACTCGGAACTTGAGAGGCTTAGGTCACAAAAAGACTCTTCCCACGCACTTCTAGCTGAGAAACAGGCTCTCGGTCGACAGGTGAATACACTAGAAGTGCAACTAGAACACGAAAAGCGCGGGCACGAACGAATTTTAGCGAAGAGCTCACAGCACGCTGAGGAGATGGCAGATCTGAAGGCGAAACTTGAGGCGACACGCCGGGAACTCGAGCAAACACGCGTTCAAAAGCATGATCCCATACCCTCCAACAGCCGTGAAAGGAAATCCCAGAACAGCAAGGCTGATAACATTAATTCAAAGTTGTCTCCAACAAAAGAACCCTCTCAAGGAACGCCAACAGAACTCCAAGAGCCACACGAAGATTCTAGCAGAATAAGCGCCTTCACCGAAAAATCCAATGCCACTGCCGTTCAAAGGGTTCCTACTAAACTTGACCCAGAGTTGACAATTGCAACTCCTGGAGCCGTCAAGCTTCCAGGACACCCGAGACGCGCTTTTGCTATGCCTGGTGATAAATCTTCATTTTCGATTACGCCATTTCTCAATCGTACCACAGGACTTCAGGATTCCACTATGAGCTCAGACGACGAACTCGATGAGCTTCAAACTGTTGGTGAGAGCAGTCGGCTTCATGAAATATCATCACTCCGTGAAGATAGTGGAAGCAGGGCGATAGGCTCTCAAAAGCGGATGGTGCTTGCTGCAGGACAGGCCCACAAGGCAGGAAATCAAGACTCGAGAAAGTATGCCATGAAGGGAAACAGCGGGAATAGGAGTATCATGAGATTATCGAACGATTCCGACTCGGGCGATGAAATTGGAGAGTCAGGTCTTTTAAAGAGTCGTCTACCTGTTCAAACACTGGCTCAGTCTCGGAAGCGTAAGTTAGGTGCACAGCGTGATCGGAGTTTGTTTGATGACGAAGAGGACGACGGTGGCTTCCGCGACACCAAGAAGCCAGGGCGGAGATTGGTAGGGACTGGACACATACAGAACCTGAAGTCACAGCTCCCGAATACGAGAGCACTGGCATTTTCCCCCCTGAAACGGGACAAGAAGCGGCTGTAGGAATTAGATCTATGATTTATTTTCGATATCATATTGCCTAGGCTATACTCCGGGAGAACTAGTACCTTATCCGGCTGGGAACTCGATCATCAGGACGTAGAAGATATATTTCTACATAAGGTACCCAGAGTAAAAATATAGATTCGATTTATACACCTAACCTAGTAGGAATATCTAACTGTCATTATATATGAGTAGTTTGTTGAGGAATAAAAACTGATTTTTTTTCAACCTGGGAAAGAGCAATCACTTTACCTCCCTCTGCCGCAATATTTAAGTACTGCCTCATTTAGCCTAGCTCAAGATGCCAAGGCTATTCACTATTCCAGCTTCTTGCTCACCAGCCAACTTTAATCACACCACCGATATGTACTGATCACTCAAAATTAGGGGTTTTTGTCATTTAAAATTTTTATAAATTGACCGCTTGTCCTCTCCTACATGGCGCTATCACTCCCACCGGTCCTTGGTAACCGATTTCGGTGTTTCTTTCGCCTCCGCATTGTCACGCCAAAGAGATTCTCCTCTTCAAAACGGTGGCAGGCCCGCCAGCTGAAGGATCGGTTTACAAGAGAGGCTGTTGTCCAAGGGCTCAAAAGCCGAGCAGCATTCAAGCTTTTGCAGGTATCCCAAGTTGGCATTTCAATTTGTATGAGGTATCTTTGCCTAATCGTGTTTTTCTTTCTAGATAGACGATAAGTACCGGATATTTGGGCGCGGCCAAACCGTTGTTGATCTCGTACAACTCCCCTAATTCTGACTCCACAGTAAATAGCATTAAACTAACACCCCCTACCTTTTAAAACAGGGATATGCTCCTGGATCCTGGTCTCAGGTCGCAGTAACAAGGACGCAACCTAGTGGCCGGGTTCTTGGTGTTGATATCATTCCATCACAGCCCCCAAAGGGTGTGTCTACTATACAGGGCAACTTTTTGGACCCCAGTATTCAAGATTATGTCAAGGAATTCGTGCGCGATCCCCGGAGAGGCAGACCGTTTACTTTAGCACCTTCCATTGATAGCAATTGCGACCTCCTGATGCGGGAAGCGCTCGATGTTCGTACCTCTGTCGACCCATTGGCCGGCAAAAACTTGGAAAATCCTCCCCGAGGAGAGCGAGTTGAAGCTCAAGGAATGGTTGATGTTGTTCTCAGTGATATGTCTGCTCCCTGGCTTCAAACAACTGGGTTTTGGAAGAGAAGTCTAAGTGATCCGTACAACAGGATGATGAATACTAGTGGTGTAAGCTTCAGAGATCATGCTGGGAGTATGGTGAGTTTCCGACTCTGTCACATTTCTTTGGTCAAAATACTTATTGCACCTAGGACCTCTGTCGTGCTGCTCTGCAATTTAGTCACGAAGTCCTTAAATCCGGGGGGCACTTTGTCTGTAAATTCTACCAAGGCGCAGAGGACAAAGAGCTTGAGAGGCAGCTTAAAGATGTGTTCCAGAAAGTCCACAGGCTGAAACCAGAATCATCACGCAGTGTATGCATACAACCAGTAATCCTACATATCACGGTGCTGGTCGACTGACTTAATTCTGCAGGAATCCAAAGAGGCATACTTTATTGGCCTCAACCGAAAAGCTATACAATAAGCTAACCCTTAGGTTTCCCCCTTCAAATACCGCTAAGTCCGACTACGTGACGACTTTACCTTTGGGTAGACGCCAGCTCGTCCAGCTCTGAGCCTTCGTCCCATTCAATGTCGTCAAGTGTTGCCTCCGCCGTCTCTTGGATCTTGAGGAGGGTTAGACTTTCTTAATACCAATAAGGGAGGCAAAGAGGATGACAAACCTCTTTAAGCCCACTTAAACTCTCAACGTAACCGACTTCATTTAGAGCTTTCTGAACAAAGGCCCAGCCTTCCTCCTGATACGCATCCAGTATGTTTTTGGAGCAAGCGCTGCAGCATTTGTAGCTTCGACCCACCACCGAGACATTCTCGAAAGTTGAAAGGAACCCTCTGATCTGATGTGGAACAGCACCAAGAGGGTGGTCATCATTTTGGTCACCTTTGGAAGTGGCTGGCGCCGAAGCGCCCATCGGGTGCTGGATAACTGAAACAAGCAACTCAACTAAGAGAGCCGAGGCTATGGCAGCCACCCCTGGCCGAGTTACAGTGCACTGCTGGTCAAGCGTCTGGTCTTTTACAGACTTTGCGAAGATTAGCCCAAATCTTTGGTAATTTCAAGTATAACTCACGTTCATTGGGGCAACTACATCGTTGCAGAAGTAGCAGCCAAGCTCCGCTGTCGAGTTTGCGTCATCTCTCATACCATGCCGCATTACGACAAAGGTATCAAAACCTAGTGCCGCATTCATCACAATTTTCCCTGCTGCCTTTCCCATTATTGTTGGCAGCCAGCGTGATTCTCGCGTGTCCATGAGAAGGAATATAACATCATGATCATCTATCAACTTCTTAAGTACCTCGAATTCCGTTCGAGTCTTCTCAGTGTCTATAACTGGGTGGCCTGCCATAGGCACGGAAAGTACATGGCCAGTGGATTCGACACCTGGGTAGATCTCCGCGAGCGCTTTTGCAGCACGATAGGCCTTCTTAGCACCGCCTTCTAGACAGTCCGCAAAGTTGAACAACGGCTGCCTTACGGGGTTCGAGAATGATACTGATCCATTGTCGACAAATGTAATCTTAGAAACTCCCCAGCCCTACCTCAGTTAGCTTTTTGTTCTCTCGCAATGTGATCCTAGGAAAGGTCGATTGAGTAGACATACCATCAAATTCCGTGCAACGTAACTTCCAAGGGTTCCCGCTCCAAGTAAAAGGCACTTGGTATGTTTGATTTTGTCAAGGTCCAGATTTGGGCTGATCCGCCATTTCATAAGCTTCAGGTTGAGATTGACAGACTGATCGGCGAGTCTAGAAACTTTCGTCAGCGTCATGCGACTATGAAGCCCCATTTTGCTATGATTGTGGCAATGCTGTACCTCTTAGGATCAAGATATTCGGTGAGGTCGACAAATCTTCCAGCCAGTTTTCCCGCCGGATTGCGCTCCCACCCAGTCACTTTGGGCATATTGCCGGGATTCCTTGAGTTCGTGGATTGTGACGTTTCTGATGGTTTTGATGTGAGCGTCATAATAATGTTACGATCTTGGCCACGATGGGCGGAACCGTCGCGGTATCGCAGTATCTGCACTTTGTCAATACCCCAGCGCTGTTTCACAAGCACCAGCATATTCCTAAGCATCCAACCAGGTGCGTCCTCATAATTTGAAGGGTCCACGAAGCAAGTAAAACAATCTTCGAACACTGCTCCATCAAAAAATCCTTCTTCATAACTCGAGAGAGGTGCAACCTTCCAGGATGTTCTGCCTGAAGCTTTGTTGTTTGCTTCCGTGGATGTACCTCCACCGCTACTATTTCTGATCCTTCGAGCTAGGAAAAACCCTCTCTGGCGGGCATCCACACCACAGCTCCAATTCTGTACGGCTTCCACCAGAGCAGAGCTTTGAGTACTGGGTAAACGCTCCGTTTGGGATTCGGTGTCTCCCATACGATCTGGATCTGCAGGATCTTTTGTCTCCTCCAAAGGTACCCAAGAAGGGTCGGAATGAAGCGCAGGGAAGGCGAACCAGTAATAGAATTTGTACTTTTTGAGATCCGCGTAAGATAAGATAATGAAGGAGGACATAAGAGAAGGGCATGAATAGATAGTTCCGTCATTTATGGCGTCCCATATCTGATAGAAAGGAGGGGAAAGGGTTATTATTGATCTGATAGGACTTCACATGCGGTCAAACTAACCGTTTTGCCGGATTGTTGAAGGAAGTGTGCTTTGTCGGTGCTTCCATACTCTTCAATAGTATTGACATTCTTGATTATCCCCTCGGCTCTACAATAATTGGCGGGTACCCTATTTTATGTCCCATGAGCAGACCGTCAATTTGCGAATTGGAGGATAAACAAATGACACAACATAAAGGATCACATCGAGGTCTAAACTCACTCATCACTAGTCAGGGCATTTCCATGGATTTGCATTCTAGAGGATGCATTTGCGGGGTCTGAGGGGCGAACCTCGTAGAGCCCTAGCACTTTGCGAGCGGAGTCATCGAGCTTGTCGTGATTAATTTTAAGGGACGCCAGAGCAGTATAGAAGGGTAGCTCTATATCGGACGCAAACGGCGTATACCGCATGGTGTTTGTTGTTGATGAGAGGTGATCTTCCTTGCTGGTGCTAGAGTGAGTTTTGTCGACGTACACAAGGTCTCGGGCTGATGCTCGTAGATACCTGCGGAGGATAGAAAGTACCTCCTAGCCTTGGGTAGGGTCGAAAGGTGTGAGGCGGGGCTAGAAGGAGCTAGTTATCTCTTATCGGAGGTGGGGAATGACGACACTAGATGCGTTTTGAAAGACCACGTGCTACGTATGATGGTATGTAAAGGGAGTGTGGAAATAACGAATACAAGAATGTGGGTATTAAGAGGACGTATTTATAGAAATGCAATATGGAGCAATAGGGAAGTATCTCTTGTGCAAGGAACTACCTTAGGAACTGGTGGTGGAGTATGTAGATGTTTGGTTCTTGTGACCATGTATCATGTGGCACGTCGATGAAGCACATGGTACCACCGAATACCTGCCTAAAAAATCCTAATATATTTCCCAGCTGACATTAATTACCATTATTCTCCCCTTCCCATAACAAAAAGCTTAATAGCCAAAACCGATCACTACCTCGGTACTTATTTAGCTAAACACTACTAATGAAGGCTGTATTAGGTATCTCCCTACAGAGTAGTTCTGCTGCCATCTTTAGTAACCTACCTACTATCTGTACATCCTCGATTTCGTTGGACTGATTATGTTTAGTCTGTATTCAGCCCATACATGCCAAGGTACTGAGGGGTGGGTGGGCTGGAAGTGATGTTTTGGAGGCGGTCAGATTTCCGAACTGGTCTGGCGCCTTTTTTGTAAGGAAAAGCGCGAAGACTGGTTCGTGTTAGTGTGATAGGATGTTAGACTATAGCTCAAATATTATTTGATATTCGATTGCATTTACCTTCATCATTTGAAAGGTCTTGATTTCTCATCCTCAATAATTTCTTGGATCACGCACAACTCCCCAAACTCCTAGCGATCATTACCCTATTGCCCTGGCACCGAATATGCTAATTGGCTTATGTGGAGGTTAGCTGACCATGGTTATTTTATTTTGGAGTTTAGCTTGGACTGATGATAATGTATGACAAGGTATCTGCTCGGGGAAGCATGCAGTGGTGGAGTATCTTATCCACCATCAGGGCTTCCAGCTTCTCGAGCTGAAAAATAAAAGCAATCCTCGAATCGCCGAAGAGGCGGAAGATGATCGGCGGCTAGAACCGTCTGAATTTACGACCAAGGGAATTAACCAATCTTCGCAGCTGGTGTTCGAAAGCGTTGAATCACTCCTAGATTTCGCAACCAAAAAATGGCAAGAGCACTGGGTCACGACAGACATTTGGGATGCAGCGACTATGGATCGATTTCTGCAACGACCATTTTTCCTTCTTGTGAGCGTTGACGCACCGGTCAGTCTTCGCTGGAAGCGTTTTGCAGATAGGTTAGCTGCCATCGCAATTGGTTATACTTGGATGCCCTTCAGAACTAGGCGCTAATACTTGCCATAGATGCCGAGCAAGACAGCTTGAGCCTCCTCCTCTTGAGAAATTCGTTCTGTGGAACGATCGACATTTATACGAAAGGGATATTGGCCGAGCCTACCTAACTGATCGCGCTCAGGTCCGATTGTTCAATTCATCATCTTCCTTGAACGAGCTTCATACGGCTCTCAAGTCACTCAATCTGGCCGATGAGCAGCGCTTACGGCCAAACTGGGACCAGTATTTCATGGAACTGGCATCGCTTGCTGCACAGCGAAGCAACTGTATGAAGAGGAGAGTAGGTTGTGTTCTTGTTCGAGAGCGTCGCGTCATCAGCACAGGCTACAACGGAACCCCACGACATCTTCAAAATTGCAACGAGGGCGGATGTATGATACCCAAAAGCGATGAAGGAAACACATACTAACAACCAGAAGGCCCAAGGTGCAACCGTGGTGAAGGCGGAGGTGTTGGGTTATCGACCTGTCTTTGTCTCCATGCTGAAGAAAATGCTTTGTTAGAAGCTGGAAGAGAACGCATACGGGAAGGGGCAATATTATACTGTAATACGTGAGATCACCTTTTACTCCATTGTTTCTTAGCCTAATTTAAACTATAATCCAGTTGCCCTTGTTTGACCTGTACCGTCAAGATTGCGCAAGTTGGAATATCAGAGGTCGTATACTCACAAGGTTATAATATGGATAATGAGGTGTGATTTCCCCCCTGTCACCCTTCGAGCCGGACTAACAGAAAGAAGAGTGCAGCAATCCTAGAATCGGCTGGAGTACGCCTCAGGCAGTTTTTACCAGTAAGTCACCGTTATCGTTCTTTGATAATACTCGAAACTAATACTCTCGAAGCCGAGAAATGGACTCATCTACCTTGAAGGTTGGGAAAGAGTATAAGTTTTCAAGAGAGCTATTTGTATTGTATCACTGAAGCAGCCGAGAAACAAGACACCCGGATTAGTAAAGCAGCTATAGTTGCACATACAACACCATCTTCTCCATGACGATCATGCTTTTTAAGTTGGCTTCTGCCCTTTTCTCGCTACTGGTAGAAACTTAGCCAATATTACATCGGGCCGTGCTCTTAGCTAGGCTGAATTATAATGCGGAATCATAGCTGGCAAAGGCAAAAGAAAATCAATAAAACCCAAGTATTATGATCATTGTGCTTGGGTGTGTGAATTTTGGGAGGCATAAATGATTTACTACGGTTTACCGTATACTTCGAATTAAATGGAGAGGGAGGGCCCAAATAATACGGGACCCCGCGAATGACTCATCTTATCGGAACAGTCTTAGTGGGGTCAGAAGAAAGATCTTGATAAAAAATGCCGAATTATTCTCTCAACCCATTGCGAACCTACTGTCTAATATTTTATGGTGGAAAAATTTTTATCGGCCTTCTGAAGCCCCCGAATTGTGACCGGCGTAAATATTGCACGCCATGCCTACCGTTCACTTACTCGATTATGTTGCGGGTAATGTTCGCTCCTTGGTGAATGCGATCAATAAAGTTGGATATGAGGTCGAATGGATTAAGACCCCCGGCGATTTAAAGCATGCGGAGGTATGCGCATGGAGTGTTTTAATCTTCCTGCTCATCTCGCTAACCCCAGTGTCACAGAAACTTATTCTTCCAGGTGTCGGCCATTTCGGCCATTGCCTTTCCCAACTCTCCGAAGGAGGCTTTTTGGAGCCCATCAAACAACATATAGAATCCGGGAAGCCTTTCATGGGGATATGTGTCGGCCTACAGGCCCTGTTCGAGGGCTCCGAAGAGGATCCTGAAGTTCCAGGTCTCGGAGTGATTCCGACGCGGATGCAGAAATTCAACGCCCAATCCAAGAGTGTGCCTCACATCGGCTGGAACTCTGCAATGAATACCAAAATTTCCTCATCGGGAGGGCAAAGCTTTTACGGACTGAACCCTAGCAGCAAATACTACTACGTCCATTCCTATGCGGCCTTCTACAAACCGGATGAGCTCGAGCAGGAGGGTTGGTCAGTTGCTACGGCCACCTATGGGGAGGAGGAATTTATAGGTGCAATTGCCCGAGGGAATATTTTTGCGACTCAGTTTCATCCTGAAAAGAGTGGACAGGCTGGTCTTCGCACGATCCGCGCTTTTCTAAACGGTGATCGGTTTCACACGCTTCCCTCAGAAGACATAGTCGGTACGAAAGAGAAGAATGGGCTCACTCGCAGAATAATTGCCTGCCTTGATGTCCGCACAAATGACGATGGTGACCTTGTTGTCACGAAAGGTGACCAGTATGATGTTCGTGAGAAGAGTGGTATGGATGCTGGTGGCCAAGTAAGAAATTTGGGAAAACCCGTGGACATGGCAAAGAAGTATTACCAGCAAGGGGCGGATGAGGTTACTTTCCTGAATATCACATCGTTCAGAAACTGCCCAGTGGCCGATGTCCCTATGCTTGAAATCCTTCGGAGAACATCGGAGACTGTCTTTGTGCCCTTGACGATTGGAGGTGGAATTAGAGACACCGTGGATACGGACGGCACACCTATTACAGCTCTAGAGGTGGCGACTATGTATTTCAAATCTGGAGCTGATAAAGTCAGCATTGGCTCAGATGCCGTTACTGCCGCTGAGGAGTATTATGAAGCCGGTGGCGTTTTGTCAGGTACAACAGCCATTGAAACGATCTCAAAGGCGTATGGGAACCAAGCTGTGGTCGTGAGCGTTGACCCCAAACGCGTATATGTCAACAGCGCCGAGGACTCGAAACATCACACAATCAAAACACAGTTTCCGAATGCTGCTGGGCAGAACTTTTGTTGGTATCAATGTACTATTAAAGGTGGAAGAGAAAGCCGAGATATTGACGTTTGTCAGTTGGTCAAGGCTGTTGAGGCAATGGGTGCCGGGGAGATTCTTCTGAATTGCATTGACAAAGATGGAAGCAACAGTGGGTTTGACTTGGAGTTGATTAATCATGTCAAAGCAGCCACAACAATCCCAGTCATCGCCTCGAGCGGAGCTGGCAAGCCCCAGCACTTCGAGGATGTTTTTGAAAATACATCTACTGATGCTGCTCTAGGCGCTGGAATGGTAATGAGGCCCTAAATTTTTCTTGAGCTTTCTTCAGCATACTAACGATGTTATTATAGTTCCACCGCGGAGAGTATACTGTTGGGAATGTAAAGGACTACTTGAAGAAAAACGGGTTGCTTGTTCGCCAATTCGAGGTGGACATTTAAAGCAACACCAGGAGGCTTTTTGTGATAAAAATTAGATAATAGAGAAAATCTAATTTATGAATAAATATTATATTATTAGTGACTGATGTCCAAAAAGTCATTGAAGAAAACCCTGATCTCCTCTAAAAGGCCTCTGTACCTGGAACCTTGAAGAACCCCGGTGTAACCACGTGACTATGGAACTTGCCACTGAATGATTCTTGTGTAATCTGGACGCTGAATCACTGGGTCAAGAACTTCACCTCCGTGCCCAGCTTCCTGCACCGCTTGCTTGGTATTATTGACGTCCCTTATAATACCAGAAACAGCAGCTGCACCCCACGGAATAATATTGAAGAATATAATAATTCTCCAGTGAGTTCTCGGTGTTCAGTCAGGAATCGCTTTTTCGGCCGCACCCTCACGATTGACCGAAACGTCTGCTGTTGTTAACTTCCTGATACCCCAATATCACCTTGGTTTCTTTCGCTTCCCTCGACGCCAGTTTGCCTTGATACTTCATCTGTGCTCGGTTCTTTGGTGGAGAATCTACAACCAGCCACTCGTCAGGTCATAACTTCAAGTGCTGGTGATAGAGGGGCTAGGGAAGTTCTCATCTAATTTGATGGACTGGTAGGGCCCTTGAAGAGCTCTTGCAACACCCTTCTAGATCCGCTTTCGAAACTACGTCTAGCCCTCCGCTTGTGTCAAACAGGATCGATCTTGTTTGTTTGCGGTGATCTGAACCCTCAATCGGCATCCAGAATTGTTTTTAAAATTCTTAAGTTCAAACAGTATCGTCCATGAAACTTTGAGCTCTGGGGTTTTATATAAAAAAGAGATTTATTTTCAAGTCATAATCTGTCACCCAATTTGCCTACCCTACTTTTCTTTGTCTCTTGTCTCCCGAATCTCACTTGTATCTTTCATTTGTGAAAGTGGTACCCCTTAAGCTTGATCTAATTACATCCACAAAACACATTCTCTGGGCGTGCAATTGAATACAATGTCATCCTCTGTTCACTTCAAGTTCAAGTCTCAAAAAGAACCCTCAAGGGTCACTTTTGATGGCACCGGTATTTCTGTCTTCGAATTGAAGCGAGAAATTATCAATCAGAGTAGACTTGGTGACGGGACCGATTTTGAGCTGTCCATCTACAACGAGGATACTGGAGAAGGTAACGTCCTACCGAATGATCTCCCTTGCCTTAAACCCTCTCCCGAAAGAGTTCTCGCCCACTTCTTTCTCCCCGGCCTAGGACTAACTCTTGATCGGTATAGAATATGATGATGATACTAGTGTTATAGCACGTTCTACTTCTGTCATAGCTCGGAGACTGCCTGCCTCACGACCTGGGAAAGGAGGCGCTGCTCGATATGTCTCTGGGAAAATGCCCGTGAATGCACGCAACGCTCCTCGTAATGACCAATTCTCCCTAAACCGAACGGGTCTCAACTCTAGCCAGCCAGCCAGCAGCGGTATGCTAGAACTTGATAATGCCCAGACGGAAGAGGAGAAAATCAATGCTCTTTTCAATTTACAAGCCAATCAATGGAGAGAACAACAGCAAGAGATGGCAAAGTGAGTGTTTTTTAATTTTGTCAGATTCCTGTATATACTGATGAGGCCTTACAGTGCCACGCCGGTTCCCTTTGGCCGCGGGAGGGGCAAACCAGTAAATGTCCCAGATCACCCGCCTCCTCCAGGATACCTGTGCTATCGTTGTCGCGAAAAAGGTGAGTCTGTGAGAATTTACGGCACCATGGTCCGCGTGAATTAACTCTGTTATAGGCCACTGGATCCAGGCTTGCCCAACCAATAATGACCCAAAGTTTGATGGGAAGTACCGGGTGAAACGATCGACTGGGATACCTCGATCCCTTCAAACCAAGATCGAAAAGCCGGAATCCTTAATGCTTGATGGCTCCAGCGAAGATCTCCGCAACACAGGCGTTATGGTCAATGCCGATGGTGATTTTATCATCACTAAGCCCGACAATGCCGCGTGGGAGCTTTTTCAAGAAAAAATAAAAGCTAGCGCCGCGGCAGCCGCTGAAGCAGCGGAAGCAGAATACAGCAAAGAACTACAAGCTCGCGGCCTAGAGTGCCCAATTGACAGGCGAATGTTTCTGGAGCCGACAAAAACCCCATGTTGCCAAAGAACTTATTGCAATGACTGTATCACGAATGCTTTAATCGAGAGCGATTTTGTCTGTCCGGGTTGTGCAACGGAGGGAGTTTTACTTGATAATCTTACTGTTGATGGTGAAGCTATCTCTAAAATAAAAGCTTATGAGGCAGAAAAGGCAGATTCAAAGAAAGAGAAAGAAAGACAGCCGATGACCCAAGAAGACCAATCTGCTACCAAAGCACCTTCCTCTGATAACACTACCCAGGAAAAGGCAGGATCGTCGTCCCCGGCTTTAGGTAGTGCATCCGTTTCTGTGAACCCCAAAAAACGGCCCGCTGAGGACCAGCCTCCTAACCCGGCCACTGGGACTCCAAGCTCAAGCTCATTAAAGAAACAAAAGTCCGAGGATGGCCAGGAAATTGCCGAGGCGCCCAACACGCAGTCTAAAGACACCCCAGTTGGCTTCCCACCGCTCCCTTTCGGGCAGGGTATGCCTTTCCCAGGGCTTGGTTTTATGCCCGGACAGGGTATGCCTAGAATGCCTTTTCCCGATTCTGGATTCCCTGGTGAAGGAATGGGGTTCATGAATCCGATGGGATTGCCGTCCGGCAATGGGTTTCCGGCTAATATGGATCCTTCTTGGAATGCTATGAATGCGATGAATTTTAATCCGCTTCAGAACGGAGTGTACGGTGGTCATCCCTCGAATGGATACGACGCATCAGGGATGTATGGGGGTGGGCGGGAGCAGTCGATGAATATGTTTTCTGGTCCTCAAATGGCAGGGCCTATCCCGCAGCATGCGGGGTTCCCACAAGGAATGGGAGTTGGTAATTTCTCAAATCAGCAGCGGACAACCTTTAGCACACCATTTGCTCGAGAAGAAGACACAGCTTACTTTCGCCAACCGGTAAATCCGCAGCGACATCAAGCAAGACATCGAAGGATACGGCCGAGTGATTATCGAGAACTTTGAAATTTCATGAATCAGCGATATTACTTTTCTTCTCAGCCCACGAAATGCATACTACGGCTCCAAGGAATCTGGATAATTTGAAGATGTAGAAGCGAGTTATCAGCTCTTTTATTGTCGTTCTATCTTCATGTATGTAATCTATGTATATCATAACTCTGTAGATAGTATCATTATGGCATCTAGGGTTATTAAACTTTCTTCATCAAAAGTATATCGGTGTTTGGTAACCTTCTTCCCATGTAATTCGGAAATTTTAGACAAAGGGTATGCTGGAGAGCATGGAAATGTCTGTTGGTGCCGGAGAAAGGTTTTGTTGTGATGGTCAGATGACGCGCAATATGCTATGACTAATCACACCTAAAGTTCCTGTTACTTTGATTCCCCCAGAGATCACACAACATTAAAATTCTCTGAAGGTGCCAGATGAACTAGCTCCTCACAATCATCTTTTTTCACTTCCAATCTCCATCCAATCTTGAAGATTTCGCCTCCAAAACTTGGTTCTCACACAGCTGCCTCTACCTAGAGAGTACCAGTGTGGCTACTGGCTTGCTATTAAGGGGTCATCCATATCACAAGCATCAATTACAACCATACATTTCGACAGTCAACTACCATTATGGCGAAATTTTTAAATAACAACAGTAGTAACTGGAATCATTCGCAGCAGTTTCTGGAACAAAATGCCCACACAAGTGTACTCGCGAGCTGTTACACTGTCAGCTCATCAACTTCCGCCGTCAATGGCTTTCACTACTGCACTACGAACGGGGCCGGTAAGTTACTCGCTTTACTCGCTTGAGATGGTCTCGTACCCTAGAAACCAACAACTCCCAAACTGACACTGAATTCTATAATTACTAGGAGTACAGTGGTATCCCTGAGGTCCCCTCAGGGTCTAAACTTCCCCCATTAAGTCCTCCCCTTGGTATCTCCATCTCTTCGCCTATGGAGAGCAGCTGTCTGGACGATAACTTGACAGATCAAAGAGGGGAGGCAGCGCATACTATCCCGGGAGAGTGTGAGAGGCTCTTCTGCGACAAATTGTCCGCAATTTTCCTTGGTGAGAGGAGATCGCGAAGGCAAGAGTCGCTTGGGATGGATGCGTCCCAACTCCAACAAAATAATGCTGGTGATGGCAATAAGCGCATTCAGCAATGGGTTGAAGTCTTGGATTATACTGGTGATTCCATCTACCGGGGATTTATTACCGACCTCAGCGGTGAACGCGCACTGTTCGTGTTTCTTACAGAGAGCGCACTCGGCCCTGGCTTCAAGACTGGGTATGCGAGGCCTTTTTTTATTCTCTTTTAGGCTGATATATATCACGCCTTGTAATTGTGATATCTTCATGAAAACTGACACCGTCTGACAGTTTGATCGCCCTGTTTGAGCTCGCCGACACATCTGCTTTTGAGTGCTCGCGAATAGTGGCATGTGCGCCCCGCTCCGAGGATAGCACTGAACTAGAGCTTGTAAGAAATCTAGGGTGGTGTGGGTTTAGCTTGACCACGCTGCAGTCCTGGGATACCGAGCACCACCTTGATTCCCCCACCAGCTCCAGATGGCTTCTCTTGAGTGCTGAGGTCTAATTACAGCATACCTATTTATTACTGATTATATTATCTCTAACACTCGATACTCTGCTTAGCTAACTATTCACATCTCTTTTCTTTGGCCTTTGTATCTCTGCCCGGCATTGAACTTCATGGGTTGTGCCATAGCTTTAAATTTGTAGTGGCGACAATTATATCTAGGAAGAGTGAAATTATTTGCGTATTAAAGGGTACTCTACTCTTTAATACAACATCTTCCTTTAGCCTATACAAAATATAAAACTATGTACTCGGCATCTTTCCAGGTGCACACTACCTAAGGATTGAGGGTGGGATCTAACTGGAGCTATCAGTGTGCTGGCCGAGGTACAGTGTGACAAAAGTATTCGGAATCTCCACTTATATCAGCCAATTGGATACCATAAACAGCAATCACTAGAACTGTTATCGTAGGCGGTCAAATTGTTACAATGAATACTTTTGCCATGCCACTGTATGACCACAACGTCATATCAGATAAGGAGCTGAGCTCGAGACGGAAGCTTCTCTAGCCTTACCAGACTACGAAATCACACATCACCTTCCTTATCCACGCATTTTATTCCGTGGACTTTGGTAAATTTCTGCGCTTTTTAGTACTGGTGATACTCTCTTATCAATCCTCAGAGTAAGACATCAGTTTCATTCCTCCATGTTTCCCAAGTTTCTCCTTCCACCCACAATTTTCCGCCCGAACAAGAGGAATGCGGGGTGCGCGGCGTCATCTCGACTGCCTGTCGAGGAGACTGGAACGAGGGACTCAAAGTACCTATCCGGCCATATTTCTTATATCCGCTGCCTGAACTGTGCCGCGGATCTCTGTTTGACGTCTCAGATTATCAGCAAAGGATTCACTGGTCGCCATGGTCGCGCGTATCTTGTCTCCTCTGACCCCGTTGCGACCGCAATGTCCGTCAACGCGTCATCCTCTCCAACAGAATCACTCCCAAATACACTGATACAGAGTCCAGTATCTCGTCAACTGGTCACCGGGGCGCATACCGTCAGTGACATCAACTGCGCACTTTGTGGGACGGTGCTTGGATGGAAATATGTTGCCGCCGAGGAAGAATCGCAGCGCTACAAGGTTGGCAAGTTTATTTTGGAGACGAAAAGGATAATAACATCTTCTTCCTGGGAGTCCCTTTCCGGTGTTGACTTGGCCGGCATCCCTAGCCCCCAGAGCTCTCGTGACATAGGCTCAAAAGACCCAGATGATGGCGTAGAGTTTGACAGCCAGGATGAGGATGAGTGTGAGGATTTATTTGCTGGAATCTGGAGCTCCGGGCTAGCAATGCGTCGAAGAAGCCGCAAGTTAGACCGGAATATTTCTTCTTTTGGTCTCTCATCTTCGTAACGAGTGCTTCGTATCAACCCACCAGGCTGGAACCATTAGCTAGGCTACCACGCTTTAATATCTTTCGATTTGTCTTTTCCAAAATGATGTTGTACATATCCCCAACACCTAAACTGAGTTTGCTAATATCTGTACATAAACCGGGAGACGATTAAGAAAATATTTATTTTGACTAGCTGGCCTTGGGTATAATAACATGCAGAAATGAAATTGATCGCCGCCGTGGAGCATCACTGCTATCCACTCCGGGCTTTTTTCGCGTCACCTTCCCCTATCTCTTCTTGTGCGGGACGTTTAGAGGAAGAACTGCTAGTATTTTGTTGTGACGACTGGCCGGCACCAGGTTTTCTTTTTTTAACAAATGCAGAAAGGTCATTTGCGTTTTTCGTGGCTGCATCAAGTCTGGATTGCTGCTCTCCAGGGGGTTGTCCCATAATTTGTCCCAAAATGCCCTTAAGCATAGATTCACTCTTATCGTCATACCCTGTTTCAATCAAACCTGGTGGTCGGCGCAGATCGACCAGCTACGCCCAAAGAAAATTAGCTTAGCACGAGTGTATATGAATAAAAATATATGAGGTTTGAGCTTACCCTTTGTTCCATGTCTGTCACAATTTCTTTAACGTTGGCAATCTTCCTTTTCGCAGCCGTCGTCTTATCTTCGTCTAACGAGCTATCTTCGTCCAATTTCTTTTGTTCCTGGGCCATTCGAACCCGACAACTCTCAATGGCTTTCTCCATATGGGTTACGGCCTCTTTTCTCATCTCCTCCTCAACATTTGAAAGCTTAGAATCGCCTTCCTCAATCTTGACGGAGCCGAACTCTAGAGCGAGCGAAAGTTTGTAATGGCATTCAGCAACAGCGGGGTCTTCCATAGGAAATAGCGATTGCCTGAATTCAAGTGCTGTCCTTAGATCAGATACTGCATCTGTAAATCGCTCCGCTTCTAGCGAGATTTCCGCCTGAAGATCGTATGTATCGGCTAAACGTTCTTTCAGATCCTTGATATCGGGGTCAACACCGGTAGATTTCCCTTTCCCACCTTCTTCCTCTACAGCACTTAGTTTTTTGTGGTAGAGAATACGGGCCAAATCCAGAACCTCGAAGGCATTTGCAAAATCATCATCTTCTTCATCGTCGGCGGCCGCTGCGTTCCCATCATCCTCTTCTTCTGAATCTGAAACATCAAAGTTTTCGTCCCCGGTGAATTGGAAAAGTGGCTTATTCTGGGTATTCTCTGGCTGAGAGGTTCCCCCTTCGGTATCTTCCCTGGCTGTCCCGCCAGCGATCGCATTTTGAATAAGATTCTCACTTGTCCCTATAGATTCGGTATTGTCTGCAGTTGAAGATGACGGTTGAGTATTACCAGCTACTTTTGAGCCGAGCACGTCACTCTTGCTCACGGCGACGTTGTACAAAGCTTTTCCGTAGGCGAACAGCAAGTCAGCGTTACCGAGTGATAGCTCTCCGTTTAGCTTAGCTTGAAGCTCGGTGGCCTCCGAGTAGAGCTCGGCAGCAGCGTTGTAGTCTTTGATCGCATCCTTAGCAGCCGCGCGATTGATGAGAGACTCCAAGTGTTCTTGTGAATCTTTGGTGGCCACTTCCGGGGATGCGCTTCTTTTATTCGAAGCTTGCGCAGCGGCCATTGTAGGTGGGAATATTAATTATTTCACTTGAGAGTGGAAAATTATTCTTCGAGATTCCCAATTTGCTGGAGGTCAAATATCGGGAAACAGTGAAGTAATATTTAGGAACCAAGAGAAGAAGGTGTGTGGGGGCGAAGCGGCGCAAAGTGAACGAGGTTGAAGAATGGACAGCTTTTTATTAGTGTCTGGAAGCTTGAAGTAGAATCGCGGGTCGCGTAAGTGGCGCGTGTACAACATCGCGCGTCAGGGTCAGTCTCATTCAATCTAGGCCGCGCCACCGTCTACGAGAATATTTACTACGTCGCAAAGCTAGAAACGACATGTCTGCAAGTGTTTAATACTGAGTTGACTTGGGTGCGAACCTTTTTTGACTAGACGAAGTGTCTAAGTAGAACAGCTCAGGCGATACATCTACGACGTGGGCAGAATATTAACGCCAGCTGTAGTGCGGTTTAACCTCTGCCACAATGGATCCGGACCCTGTGCCCTCGTCATCGCCTGCATTTGGGACTCCTGCTCGTCCTCTGAAACCGACAAGGCTTGGCCCACATCCTACAAGGACGTCAGTTCTTCCAATACTACTTCCTCCTTCCACACTTCGACCGGTAGCTTTCCGCACTTTCACCCGCAAACACAACCTGACGATCTCATCATCCGCTCTCCAGGCGCTTGCAGCCTTTGTAGGGAAGAATTGTGGCTCAGGATGGCGCGAAGAAGGCCTTGCGGAACGGGTACTGGACGAAGTAGCCAAAAGCTGGAGGAAAGCCGGGGGTGGGGTTATCGTTGAAGAGGGCAAGGGGGCGTCGTTGAAAGCCATCTTGCAGACCATAGAAGGGAACATGAGTGGCGGCAGGGTGGTTGACGGCAAACTCGCTACAGACGGAGGCTCTCCCGGAATACCCATTGCAGATGGGCTCGGCAGAAACTCTCACCTCCAGCCGTCCAATACTGTGGTGTTGTTGGATGACAAGGAGTCTGATGACACTGATGACGCGGCGCTTCACCCAAGAAATTGGATCAAGGTTATCGAGGCATTCGACACTCCACGACTAACTTATAACGCCGAAAAGAAGCACTTCGAGGCTCTGAAGTACAAACCGACGCTTTTCCCACCTCCCTCTCACAAGACGTCTCTGTTCAGAGACCGCTATAATGTGGTTCACCAGCGTTTGCTTCGCAATGAATCATTTCAAGTATCCTTGGCATCGTCTGGCGTCCCCGGATTGCAACGCTCGTCGTCCTCTTTTGACAGGAATCAATGTTATAGGCTTACGCCAGTCGCAAATTTACTTGGGCGAAACGGTACATCGCACCTACTGCTTGGCCTGCTTTCTGTTTCTCCCACCGGGGATTTATCGCTTACAGACTTGACGGGCAGCATTGCCCTGGAATTGGGCCACGCGCGGATGATCCCCGAGGATGGGGCCTGGCTGGCTCCGGGAATGTTTGTTCTAGTTGACGGAATATATGAAGAGGAGGAGAACGTCAGAGGCTCAACTCTTGGCGGGAATAGTGGAATTGGAGGTGCTATAGGTGGTAGGTTTATTGGTGTTTCGATCTGCGGCCCTCCGTGTGAGCGTCGGGAAACGTCTCTCGGAACGAGCAACCAAGATATTGGGCGGGATGTTAGCTCTAGTGGTGGCTTTGGCTGGGTTGATTTCCTGGGTGTTGGGAGTGAACGTGCCCAAGGTCCACGTATGAGGCAGATTCAGGCCAGGTGCTTGCGTGATGCGCAGGATGGTGTTGATACCCATCGTCGACTCAAAATGGTCATTTTGGGCGAAGTGCACATCGACAATATGAGAACCCTCGATGCTCTGAGGAAGGTTCTCAGTCTGTATAACGATTTATCATTGGAAGAACGCCCTGTGGCTTTCGTGTTGATTGGAAATTTTGTGCAAAGAGCCCTAATCAATGGCGGTGGTCAGGGCGGAAGCATTGAGTATAAGGAATGCTTTGACATGCTTGCCCAGACATTGTCGGAGTTCCCCCTGTTATTGCAGCGTTCTACCTTCATATTTATACCAGGCGATAATGACCCCTGGTCATCAGCCTTCTCGGCTGGAGCTACCTCCGCGATTCCGCAACATACAATTCCCGAATTATTCACTTCGAGAGTGAAGCGAGCATTTGCTTCCGCAAATTCCCAGCTGGACCGAGGTCAATCGTCAGAGCCTCCAGGAGAGGCTATCTGGACCTCCAACCCTTCCCATATCAGCATATTCGGGCCCGTCCATGACATCGCTATACTTCGCGATAATATTTCGGGTCGGCTGAGGCGCAATGCAGTGAGCTTCTCACACCCAAGCCTTGGAGCCGAACAAGATATAAACGGTGTGCCAAACGCAAGTAGTTCAACGCCTCTCGACTCACAGGATGAGGATCAAGGGCGACGGGCGAGTGGCCCGTCTATCTCTGCCTCTCCTTCTGTACACGCAGCCCGAAAACTCGTCAAGACAATACTAGATCAAGGAACCATGTCGCCCTTCCCTCAGTCTTTACGGCCGGTCCTATGGGACTATATATCTGCCCTGCAGTTATACCCATTGCCAACTGCTTTTATTTTAGCCGATTCCGAAGTGGCGCCATTTACTATCACCTACGAAGGCTGCCATGTGATGAACCCAGGAAGACTTGTCTCAGATGGTGACTTGTCTTTAATGAAATGGATTGAGTATGACATTTTAAAAAATAGAGGTCGGGTTAAGGA
Source organism: Aspergillus conjunctus (assembly GCA_027569095.1). NCBI lineage: Eukaryota > Fungi > Ascomycota > Eurotiomycetes > Eurotiales > Aspergillaceae > Aspergillus > Aspergillus conjunctus. The sequence continues at coordinate 126,557 of JAPDEL010000060.1, read as the reverse complement.
AGAGCGCCTCTAAACAGCAATGAATTCTATTTTGAAGCAAGCCATAACGTTTTTATGAATTGGATGTCCCTCAATAAGTGTACAGGATCAATTTAAAATACATTCATGAAATAATTCACTGCAAGGCCAAGGTCGCGCTTGGGGTACTCCGCAAGTGAGAAATCAGGAAGCTCTACAAGATAAACATGATCAAGGGTATTATAATCCCTATACTGTATGTCGAATTCGTGGTCGTCATTGCACGAATTGGGTTTTACCGCAAAAATGTTCATAAAAGAGTCACATGACGCCCCTCGCACCCACATGCGTAGGGAGAAATATTAAGAGGCTTTTCATATTGCACATGCGTACAACTCCAAAGCCTCCAATGTCAAAATGCACAGACCAACCACCGAAGGAAGATAATAAACAAGAGGGCGCTGAAAAGGAATAGATCCGCTTAAATGCAGTTGAGAAAAAAAATCCCGTAGTAAATCCTAGAAAGAAGAAAATTTACCCCATTAACAGGGTCAGCGAATTCCACTAATCAATCATGATCACGTCTGCCTTCGGTGCCATCGGGCCTGTCTTGTGCTGTGTCTTGGTAGCTTGAACCCCATCCCGAGAATTGATCCCTTCGACATGCCCAGTCGCCCCTTTTGTCGCGGATTGACCGGAATTGTCAGGAGTGCTGGGTTTGACTTTACTAGCTTCAGGTTTCACCAAAGAGTCGTTTCTCGCACTGGTCAAGCATTTATCAAGTTCGTCCAGTAGATTCCCTACTTGATCGGCTTCGACGACGACCCCATTTCCGAGTCCTCTCCACCCATTACCCTTCGAGGTATATAGGGTTTCTTGGAGTCTAGATCTGAGTTGTTCTAGGCCTGCATTATCTTGATCCACAAAATCTTTCAGTATCCAGATCAATCGGCCGAGATGTTGACTAGCCACTAATTGAAAGCGGTATCTTTCCTGAGGGAAATGAATCTGGTAAGTTTTTGCATTTCGAACGATAACCTGCATCTTAAAGGCCGCATTGTAAGAGGGATTGGCCATTATACGGTCCAAAGCCCGCATCAGGGGAAGTGTGAATGTGAGTATCTCTGCAATGGTATCCAGGCCGCCGTCGGTGGAAGCACGGTTCATGTTTAATGCAAGAGTATCTTGAATCCGACGATGAGGGTTGGGGTGATTGAAGCAGATACCCAGACGCAGATGGAATAAACAATCTGTTTTGGAGGCAACCTTTGCAGGGTCGACTTCTAGGGGGGATGATGGTTTAGATATTCCAATATCAAGACTGGCGGTGAGGTCTTTGTCAGGGCCGTAAGCAAAATCAATGCGTGACAATGACAGGGATCGCGGTTCTAGTTTCTTGCGTCGGAGAGACTCAAAGATAGACAGCACACACTCAAGTCGTTGTAGGTTTTCCAGCAGGCCAAGGATAATAGGATGCCCAATTGGTGCAAATAGACGGAGTGCAAAACCGGTTCCAGCTCTCTGGAAAACCAACGAACGGTCTTCCGCTGGAATCAAGGAGCTAAATGTTTTTGATGACCCAGCCAAATTGCCATAGGCAACCATCATAGCGACCTTATTCTGGGGATCAACTCCATGGAAGGCTAGGCGAATTGTCTCTTTGATGAGGGCTTTCTTCTTCAACCCATTGGGAAGAGCAATCTTAAGAGCACGGGGAAGGTTCGATGATTCGTACCGAACGATAAGATCCGGCACCTGAAGACCTGAATTGAGCTTCAGATGGTGTAATGGCGGGTAGAAATTGACAAGTTGCAAGTCCATCAGGTAACGGGCGTTAGCATGGATTGCCAGGGTCCCCGAAAGGCAATGTGCTAAGTCTGCGAGTGACGAGTATTTTATCTGTTTCTGCGTTGGAAGCAGGGTTTTGGAGATGATTTGCGCAGAAGAAAGAGCATATTGGGTTTGAATGCTCGAATCAAGGGGTGAATAGGTTTTTGAAGGCTCCGTTGGCCGAGTCTGAACTACCCACCAATTGTCGCCATCCATGCTACTTGTTGCCGCGAGTATCCAGCTACGGTCCCAGAGATGATGCCAGAAGAATGAAAAACGCAAAACATTAGGCGGAAATATTCTCCGCGCATCAAGTCTTAGGCCCCTCGGGTTCACCAACTCGAACCCGAGCATCTCCACTCTTGACTCGACTTCTTCTATCGCAGCATTGCAGCGAATTCGCGCAACGCGAGATACTATATCATCCGCCATTGATCGGTCGGGGCTGCGATCACTGTCATGCCGCTCTAGAACATTCGGTGTAGCCGATAAGATACTCGCTCCCGACATTGGCTCGATTGCGACTCGGAGATTTCTGGAAGCAGTGAGCTGAATGTCAAGGTGGCAGTCTCCAGGTTCCGCCCTGGTTAGCTGAGCGCGTAAAGAGAAAGAGCCGCTGGAGAAGAGCAAGCTGTCGGCGATCTTTACATATGCCGAAGAAAGGATATGGGAAATATGTGTCGCGATGACGCTTCTTAAGAGCCGCTCCAAACGAAGATTTTCGGTATCAAATTCGATGTCCCCGCTGTCAGCCTCTCGCCCATCCCGCATCCAGCGCAGGCCCAATGATGGCGAACATCTGTCCTGAGGCCTGTCTCTCCGATCGCCACGCCGGATTCCGATTTCAAGCCAACTTTTAGCTCCAGGTTTTAGCGCCCAGTACTGTAAGACGAGTGTTCGATGTAGTAGCTCAATACGCAATACGTTCGACCACAGACCTCTGGCTAGCTCAGCGGCTTGTTTTGCAAGTATATTGATTTTGTTGGTCAGGACGAGACTATGCAAAAAGTCATAGCATCCAATGAGGCCACTATCTCGGAGGATATCATTCACTTTATGGTCGAGCTCGCTGAAGATTCGGCCGGTCGGGATCGAAGATGATGGGGTGAAAAGGAAGCGAATATCAACGAAGAAGAACTGCGAGTTTTCGTTTTCTTCTCCAACGGATAAGTCAAGCTCAAACTCACCGGGCACGACAAATGTGGCCCGGCCATCGTGGACGCGGTAAGTCTGGAAGGGAGCAGGTATTGTCTCATTCAAGGCAAGCCTTGCGCTGATGATCCTATTGATCTTTCGTAACTTTTTCAATGTGGATCTGGGTGTCAACGGTTTTGGGGGTTTGTATCCGAGCTAGATCCAAAAGTTAGCGAACAGGTGTGAAATATATCAGCTGCGGAACTTACGTCTGACATTGAGCTTACTCCAGCCATTGACAGAACTTCCAAAGCCGTGTCGAGGTCAGGATTAGCAACCTGGGCTCGAACCAAATCTCGTTTCATATCTCCCACCCATTGTAAAGCGCCCGCATAGGCTTGGTGTTGTGTGCGTATTAAGCTTTGAAGGTCAATTAGTTTGCTAACATCAGCAGCCTGTCTACTCCACTTGGAGAGTACGAGGAGCTTGATGAATTCGGCCCGTTTGCCATGGGTGAAATCGAGCGCTCGAAGTTTCTTGCGTAGGTTTTCCGATGACTGGTTTCCAGGGGATTTCCCGGTGGGAGGTAAGGGCGAAGCAGTTGAATCTTGCTGAGGTACTTGGATTTCCGCCAGCTCAGCAATTAATTCTGATAAGTCGTTCCAGCATTGTTGTACAGATCTATTTATCAACTTCGAAAAGGGAAAGAATCCTTGTGTAATGTGTAGTAACTCGGGCGGTCCTTTGGGCGTGACACTTTTTGAGGCAGGTAACTCAACATCTTGGCGATGGTTTCCATCCCTCACTACGCCATTAACGTGAAGCGACCCGTTCCATAAATCGAGAGAACCACCGGGCTGACCGAAGTTTCCTGAGGTAGGTGATATAGCTTTTTTCGGATCATGGCTATTCGACCCTAGTCTGTCTCCACCGATGTTGTTATCCATGACGACGCCCGGCATATTCTGGACGCAACTTCAAGGCTGCCTGGTCCCGGGCCCTCCCTTCCTTTACCCTCCGCACAGCACAGGAGCGAGCGACCCGGCAAAATTGCTGTTTTTAGGGTCGAACAAGCCTACACCAGGGTGGGAAGGGAAGCTGACACTAAAGACTAAGTCTGGTATACCGCGTATTTCAGGATAGCGCCATGTATATAACTAGCGGAGGCGCAAGTGAAAGCCTTGCTGGCGGCGGCCCAAGTACCGATGAACTCGAGAGTATTTCGAGAACGGCGTGGGGAGTTTGATCGCTGATTGAACGAGTTGCTAGAATATTTTCGGGGGCAGGACGCAACTGCGTCCCGCTGGTGCTTTAATCTGGAGATATTTCAAGCAGAGAGCAGCCCAATGGAATTGAATCTTCTTCGACGTGAGAACATGCGCTACTAGGCAAGGGCGGAAACTGCGCTGAGGCCGTGGAATAAACCAGGTCGTAGAAGGGATGTCGGGAAACGGGCAGCCAAGGTCGGGAGCTTCAGTGGTATCATCAGATCGTAGCAAGGGCTGCTAAGATATTAATGGATGCGCTGGAATAGTCGGAAGGAGCTAAAAGGACCAGAGAGTTTCGAGTCTCGAAAGGATATGCATACCCAGAAACGGTGGTGATGGAGGGCGGTTTCAAGATGCCTGCGCGCTGTGATGCAAATGCAGGAGCACGGGACTCACCCAGCCTCAGAGGCTGAAGAAGAAGAGGAAGAGCCAGAACCAGAAGAGGAAGAATCGCTGCCTTAGTGCCTTGGTGCCTTGGCTCCCGGACGCCTCCACCTCGGCTTACTTCGACTCCACCACAACATCACTCAGCTCAGCTGCCAGCTCAGGTTCCTGGCCTTGTTCTGCTCCTCCGTCCACTGGGCTTTTCACGAGGATTGTGCACTCATGCACGTACCCTCTTGATATTTTGCATCCTGATAATGATTTAATACTAACTTCTCTCACGGCTTTACTCGGAACAGGACAAGCAACCAGAGATTCCTTGAGACCATACCATGCAATCCATCCCAGTACCCTCCGGTTAATATACTCCAAGATCTTTTCACCACAAGCCGACTTCCTAACAGCCATTACTGTATCCTCCCATCTAGAAGCGTACACAGTATGTCTCTTCCCATCTAAGATTCACTTGACTTTTCCGTCCTTTGCTCTAAGACTCGCTATGAACTAGTTTCCATGCATTATAAATAGGCGTGGTAGTACCGAACATCACCCGACTAGCTCTCCACAACTTTGTCACTACGGTATCCTTGCTTTTGAAGTTCATGATCCTGTCGACCACTCATCAAGATGCAGGAGGATGAAGCTATTGAGACCAACCTTCTACCTCCCCAATACCCGGGTGATGACACTAGGCCGACAAGCAAGAAGGAGCTTGCCGGGTGGTATAGCTATGGCTGGGCAGCCGAGGTCTTCACGGTCTGTGCAATGGGTAAGGATTACTGAATTGCTTGCTAATCCTTGAAATTTTTATCTAACAAATTCTAGGATCATTTCTTCCCATTACACTGGAACAGATGGCTCGCGAATGCGGTGTGCTTTTATCAGACAAGACGACACCCTGTAGCACATCGTGGAAAGCCCCGCAGCAGACGTCACCTACTAGTCCCCGGCAACCTGGCTCTAACCAGTGTGTGGTTTTTATTCTCGGATCAGAGATAAACACTGCAAGTTTTGCCATGTATACATTCTCCGCGAGTGTACTTGTTCAATCGATATTGATCATTTCGATGTCAGGTGCCGCAGATCACGGTAGCTACCGCAAACTACTTTTAGTAATTTTTGCGTTTGTTGGCTCTATTTCGACGATGCTGTTTCTCGCGGTCACCCCTCAAGTCTATTTACTTGGCGGGTTATTGGCCATCGTTGCTAATACTTGTCTTGGAGCATCCTTTGTACTTTTAAATTCATTTCTGCCGTTGTTAGTCCGCCATCATCCTTCGCTTCTCGGAGGCACTGGTGAGCGATCCACGCACAACCCACTGCAGAATGACCCTTCATTGGCAGCGGAGGACAGCGGATCTATCAACAACGATCCTACATCTCCGCTTCTCCAATCAGATCAAGTGAATAACACGGCATCTATAACCTCCAGCAGCACTTCACGGGAATTGATGCTTTCGACAAAAATTTCGTCCAACGGAATTGGCATCGGCTACATTGCTGCTGTCATCTTGCAGATAATGTGTATTCTTGTCGTGGTCAAGACCTACCAGACTACTCTCTCACTCCGTATCGTGCTGTTTCTAATTGGTCTATGGTGGTTCATTTTCACAATACCTGCCGCTCTCTGGCTACGACCACGTCCCGGGCCTCCCCTTCTTCACGGTCAGGGTGGGAAAAAGTACCGCTCATGGCTAGGTTATATGGCCTATGCTTGGAAATCTCTTGGTCGAACAGCAATTCGCACTCGCCACTTGAAGGATATTCTATTATTTCTTGCCTCTTGGTTTCTTCTAAGTGATGGCATTGCGACTGTCAGTGGAACCGCAGTTCTGTTCGCGAAAACACAGCTAAATATGGAACCTGCCGCATTGGGATTGATTAATGTGATATCCATGATTGCAGGGGTTCTAGGAGCATTCTCCTGGAGCTACGTATCACGAGTATTGAATCTCCGTGCGTCCCAAACCATTATAGCTTGTATTATCTTATTTGAGGTTATACCGCTATACGGTCTTCTCGGGTTCATCCCGGCAGTGCAAAGGCTGGGCTATTTTGGGCTGCAACGACCATGGGAAATGTACCCCCTTGGCGTTGTGTATGGCTTAGTTATGGGTGGGCTATCGTCATATTGCCGAAGCTTTTTTGGAGAGCTGATTCCTCCAGGCTATGAGGCTTCCTTCTATTCTCTCTATGCAATTACAGATAAAGGGTCAAGCATTTTTGGGCCTGCCATTGTCGGAATGATAACCGATCGTTATGGAGAGATCCGACCTGCCTTTGCTTTCCTAGCAATCTTGATACTCCTCCCTTTGCCTCTTATGCTGCTCGTGGATGTGGAGCGCGGAAAGCGAGATGCTCTTGCCTTATCAACCGAATTAGAGGACAATCAGAATATGGAATCGTCCAACTATGGATCAATTTCGCAAGATTAGGTGGCACTTGGGGAGAAAAATTAGCAATAAGGAGGCAGGGGGGCGCATGTCTCCGACAATGGGGTCCTCGTGCGACCTGATAGTCGGTAGCAGGAACCCCATGTTCATGTGCTCTTTCCATAGTTTTCTGTATACGGCTATCTCAAACCTAGGTAGTGATCTCTTCAAATCATTCATTTACCTTCCTATGTGCTAGAGCCAGAGAGTGGGAATTGTAATGTCCCTCTGGTACTCTCCATAATTTGGAGGGCCTAAGAATATCTATGGAATGATCCATGGCTGATGCCCGGTGCAAGCACCTTGAAGCTGAGAAAGTTGATCCTAGGAAAGCACAGCTACTCCTTTTTCATCTACTAGTGGGGGACGATATTATCCCAACAAGCCAGTGAAATTAATGTGAGAAATAATTTTTTCCCCTTCATTTAACCTTGGGTACGTAGACTGCAGTGGTCTCCACACGTATCTCCAGGCCGGCTAAACTACGACGACATAAATTCAAGAACAGGATGGGCTGTTTTTGTATCTGAATAGGTAGTAGTGCCTCTATTTAAACGTCTTGATCTTTCTTCGAATTGGTGTCTTCTTGTAGGGACAAGGATAGTATATTGATTACTGAGCTTTTCGGGTGGATCCTCAGCAGCAGCCTAAGCAGAATGCCCCAAATGGGCAAAACCAAATAAGCACAATAATTGTATTCGGCCTAACAGAGTAATCTTGCTGCAAATTATTATGCCGTTACAGAAAAACGCGCCAGCTGCTCGGTATGAATTACGAAGAAGTGAGTGTTCCTCTTCGGCTTGGTTGGCCATGAGGGGCTATGGCTCTGTGATAATGGTGGGGCTATTTCCTAGCATTTTTCTATCTTGATATTTACTAGGTATGTAGGTACAATAATAATCTTCCTCCGTTTGAGAGAGAACTCCATCGGTGGAAACTACTACTTCTTTCAATACTCTACCCAGAATTCCTATCGACAATTCATTCGAATAGGACAGTCTCTTGTTGTGATACCTTGAAGTGTCCACTTTACACCTGGGTATATACTCCGTTAGGCTCCGCATGTCCGGCGACTACTAGTGGCCCCATCAGAATTTCCCCATGGTTAGGAAGGTAGGGCAAGTGTTAGCAGTGTTTTAATTGAGTGGCAGGGCTGGCTGCTTGTAATTAATAATAATCATCCCATTTACAGGTACGGAGTCACGGACTAGGCGCATATGATTCACTGGTCCCTTGCGGCGGTGTTGGGCGGGCCCGGGAGAGCCACTCAGCACCCTCCGCTGCGCGCTGACTGCAGAAAGAACAAACTGTCCTTAACTGCTCTCCATACCTTAACTAGCCCCTACTTAATCAGCCATATCAACCTTTCGTCTCGAGCTCTTGATTTTTCCGGTCGTTGATATTCTTTTCCCACCCCCCTTCTCAACTCACACCTGACGGTCTCTCTCGAAACCGTCCCATACTTCCGTGTGTTTACTTGTTGCTGTTTCGTATTCCTTTCTGTATATCCCTGCACGATGCGGTCATTCGCTCCCTGGGCTGTGGGCCTGCTTGGAGCTGTCGCCGTGGCCTCTGCCGCCGACGCTCAGGCCGATGCTCCGTCCGATGTGATTTCCCTGACCAAGGACACCTTTGAGGAGTTCATTAGCGGCCATGAGCTGGTCCTTGCAGAGTTCTTCGCCCCTTGGTGTGGTCACTGCAAGGCCCTGGCACCAAAGTATGAGGAAGCCGCCACAGAATTGAAGGCCAAGAACATCCCTCTGGTCAAGGTTGACTGCACCGAAGAGGATGAGGTATGTAAGGGCCAAGGCGTGGAGGGCTACCCCACGCTCAAGGTCTTCCGTGGTCTTGATTCCGTCAAACCCTACTCTGGAGCTCGTCAGACTGAGGCGTAAGTTGACTCGATAGCCCTTGTCCATCTCGAATCTGGAATAATCGACTAATATGATGATTCGCTACTAGGATTGTCTCGTACATGCTGAAGCAATCGCTTCCCGCCGTGTCTGAAGTCACCGCCCAAAACCTCGAGGATATCAAGACAATGGACAAGGTCGTTGTTATTGGTTATTTCGCCGATGATGATGAGGCTTCCAAGGAGGCATTCACATCCTTCGCCGAGTCTCAGCGCGACACCTACCTCTCTGGCTCAAGCAGCGACCCGGAACTCGCCAAGGCTGAAGATGTGAAACAACCTTCTATTGTGCTCTACAAGACTTTTGATGAGAAGAAAGCTGTTTACGACGGTAAACTCGAGTCTGAGGCCATTCTTAGCTGGGTGAAGACCGCCAGCACTCCTCTTGTCGGCGAGGTTGGACCCGAGACTTATGCTACCTATATCAGCGTGAGTAGTCGCGCCCCCAATGTTTTGTTTGGATTTCGTGTGTCTCAGCAGAGCAATATTGACTTGGTGACACTTTATAGGCCGGTATCCCCCTGGCTTATATCTTCGCCGAGACCCCGGAGGAGCGTGAGAAGTTCGCCGAGGAGTTCAAGCCCGTTGCCGAGAAGCTGAAGGGCTCCGTTAACATTGCCACTATTGATGCCAAAGCTTTCGGTGCTCACGCCGGAAACCTGAACCTTGACCCCACGAAGTTCCCCGCTTTTGCCATTCAGGATCCCATTAAGAACACCAAGTATCCCTATGACCAGTCGAAGGGAATTGATGCCAAGGAGATTGGCAAGTTCATCCAGGACGTCGTTGATGGCAAGATTGAGCCTAGCATCAAGTCTGAGCCCATTCCCGAGACCCAGGACGGCCCTGTTACCGTGGTTGTGGCCCACTCCTACAAGGATGTTGTCATTGACAACGAGAAGGATGTCCTTCTTGAGTTCTACGCCCCCTGGTGTGGACACTGCAAGGCGTAAGTTTCCCGTCGTGGTAACGTGATGAAGTAGATGGCTAATAATCTGGATAGTCTTGCCCCCAAGTACGATGAACTCGCCCAGCTGTACGCCGAGAACCCCGACCTCGCGTCCAAGGTCACCATCGCCAAGATCGATGCTACCGCCAACGACGTCCCCGATTCCATCACTGGATTCCCTACCATCAAGCTCTTCCCCGCTGGCTCCAAGGATGCCCCAGTTGAATACTCTGGCTCCCGTACCGTGGAGGACCTTGCCAACTTCATCAAGGAGAATGGCAAGTACAAGGCTGATGCTTTTGCTGCCAAGGCTGAGGCATCTGAGGAATCGGCCGAGGCCACCGAATCTGGTGAGCCCGAACCCTCGGCTACCGGTGAAGAGAAGGTGGAGCACGATGAATTGTAATTTCTTATCTGTTGGTTAGCGCGATTTTTATTGTCTCAACAAGTTGTACTTTCTTGATTTTCCGGTTCGAATTTTGAACACAAGAGGCGCCCGTTATTCAAGTTCAAATTGGAAGTTAGCCCAGACCTTCTTAGATGACGGAATCTGACTTCGTAACATGCCTGATATTGATACTGTAAGTGAACCTTATGCTTTTAGGGTAGACTATTTTGTAGTATAGCTGTGAATGCTCAAACCCTCACTCCATCTCTACTTTTGTAGCTAAAATCAGGGAAAGCTTGCTTTTTACCCAAGAGCATGTATATTTTGAGTTGCGATATTAGGTGGATTGAATTAAACTCTCTAATTGATTGAACAAAGCCAATTCTGGGCAATGGAAACTACCTTACTACTCGAAAAAAAAACCCCTAAGGAAAACATGTTGTACTCCCCATACATCAGCCCGTAGACGCCAATAAAGAACCCAACACTCTACAATTAATCAATCCTGCTTGAAAACCTAGCTTGTCGACTCTGCCAGAGCTTCAAGAGCATCAAGATCATCATCAAACTCGTCGTCCTCTTTGGAAGAATTGACCGGAGCTGTTTTGTCGTCTGATCCTTCCACAACCTTTGAAGACGTATCTTTCGGCTTATTGACTGCGGCAGAGGAGCTCTGAATTGGTGCAAGAGGAGTAGCCTTTCCTTTCGTCGTCGTCAAGGTCCAATCGATAATCCCGTCCGCACCGTACCGCTCAGTAAGCCATTCGTTACATTTCTTGAAATGCTGGTTCGTAAACTACATCAGCGACGCATATATTAGCATTCGCATATGGAAGAGACAGAGAGAGGTTAAACTTACAAAACCCCTAGAAGCACTAAGCGGGCTAGGATGAACCGATTGCAAAACGCAATGGCGCTCACGGTTGATGCTGGCAACACGCTTCCCAGCCGGTGTTCCCCATGCTAGGAAGACCACACCATGAGTCCGCGCTTTAGCCACAACATCGATTGCCCTCTGCGTCAGTCGTTCCCAGCCCTTGTTGGAATGGCTTGCTGCTTGGTGTGCTCGAACGGTCAAGCAGGTGTTAAGAAGTAATACTCCACGCTCTGCCCAAGGGGTGAGAAGGCCGCCTTTGTCGGGAGGCGCCTGGAAGGATGGGTAATCGTTCTTGATCCCGGTGTAAATGTTCATGAGCGATGGCGGGGCCCGAGTCGGGGGCCGCACCGAGAATGCAAGGCCATGGGCTTGGTTATGGTTGTGATAGGGGTCTTGGCCGATGATGACAACTTTTACGCTATGAAGAGGTGTATGTCGGGACCTAGGAGAGGGGGGTGCTTTAGAATTGCCGAACAGCACAGTTCAAAATCAAAAAGAAAGAAAGAAAGGAGGGAAGGAAGGAAAAGAATTGGGATTGGGACGCACCAAGAATATATCTCATTCTCGGGAGGGAAGACCTTAGCTCCAGATTGCTTCTCCTTCTGAAGGAACCGTTTCAACGCCAGAAACTCCGGTTTCACGATTTCTTCTTTAAGATGTGCCAGCCAGCTCTCGTCCAGTGTGTCAATCTCGAGTTGCAGAAGCTCCTTCTGCTCGGCTGTCAACGTATCTATCCATTTTTGCTTGTTGAATGTAGATTTTACGGCCGGCGGTGCTGCTGCTCCGGTTGCGGTCGATTTGGCTGCGGGTTTGGGGACCCCGAAAAAGGACGTGATGCTACCATTGGACTTGGGCTTCTTCGAGTCAACGGGAGAAGCAAGATGGCCGGCGCCTCGTTTGAGGCTGGGACTTGGCATTGTTCGCGGTGGAGTTAGGGAAATTCCGGTGAAATAGAAACTATATGATAATTTTGCAGTTAATCAATTAGTGACTGAGAGAGGAGAAGGAGAAGCACCGTAATTGCATAGAGAGAGGTATCTTCGGCACTACGACGAGTAGGCACTAGGTACCCATGGAGCCGTCATTCCCCCAGAAAAAGGTAAACGCGTGTGGGACGACGTGACGCGCTCGCGCTACCGGCTTGGCGTTAATTAATTGAGTCGATGGATGCCAATTCTCGAATCTCGACCAGGGAGCTTGAGCCGGTCCATGATTAATTATTGTTATCATTCGTCCGCCATAGCTAGGACCAGACGGTATATTTACCCCACCGAGGCAGTTTTTCCGACTACGGGAAAGAAATATACTCCGTAAAACTGGCCAAATCCTAGCATCCATGAAGTCGACTAGCGGAAAGTCTTATACTGGTTGCTCTCCGCCTTGACAATCTAGAAGCTGGAATGGAGCTCACCTGGCTCCCAGATACGCCTCAGTCGCGGCGTCGAACAAGAGCGTTGCGAGCATGCGCAAACTGTCAACGAAGAAAGGTGTGAGCTCTACTTTTGGGTTTCGGTGGAAACCAAGTTAATATAATATAAAAAGAAACGTTGTCGCCATCTCGGGTTAGAAGATAAATCGGTCGTGTCCCAGGTTGACGTTCCAAAGGATACAACTCATACACCCAGCACACAGCCGAGTGGGAGGAAACCAAACTTGAGAGCCCTCATGTCTCTCCCCCCTGATATCTCCCGAATAGAACGCTTCGTAGGAGATCTCAACCCGGAAGCAGTAATCCGCGAGAAATTTGATGCCACAAGTGAAAGTCAACTTCGAGACCGGGTTGGCCTTTGGATCAATTCTTCGGCTCCCCAGGATTTCGAAAGAACCCGGGAGCATGGCTCCGACACAGACAGTATACAGGCGGGCGATTCGCCTCATCGCAGTCTCGAGTCCCAATCTGTTGCATCTATGCTACAGCAACGGTACTCAGCGGCGATCATTGCGTGTGAACGTCTTCCTTCCTCAACGCTTGAGCGCTTGATTGCCATCTACTTCTCCAGAGTCAATCACATCTTGCCTCTCGTTAACCAAGAATCATTCACACTTGCCCACTCCCAGGGAAACGCATCTGTCTTCCTGGAGAGGGCTATGTGCTTAGTTGCGGCCAAGGACCCAACGGCCAGTCCTTACTTGTGTCTAGTTCCCAATGGACCTCTCCTGACCCCACGCCGGTTCTGCAGCGAGCTTTATAACGGTCTCGTAGCCGCAATGAACGTTAGTCTTGAACCCGATCGAGTGACAAGAATCCGTATCCTAGCGTTGATATCATTACACTCCGAGGGGTACGAAGGTGCCGAGTCAGCGTCGATGCACCTTTGTCAGGCGATCCACGAAGCTCAGACGGCAGGTCTACATCTTGAGCGGCCTAAACGGGCTCCAGGAGACTCTTTAACAAACCTATTTTGGTCCCTGTGGACTCTGGACAAAATGCACGCGTGCATAGGTGGTCGTCCCGTCCTCTTCGCAGACCGAGATATTGGCATCGGACGGCCTGATCGTCAACCATCTCAATCTAAATCTGCTTTTGATGTTTGGTTTGCCATTTCTGATTTACTTTCAATGGTGATATCGTTCTACAGGCCATCTGCTGACCATATAACTGGATGGGAGGAGAACTTCCCCACCTTCGAGGGGCTCGTGGGTGACCACGTTCGAGAAGACTTGGATTTTGCTACCCTTGGTGTGTTGTGCTCCTTCCTTTATTTCCCTTAAACAAAACTAACCTGCTGCAAGGGCTCTTGGAACTTTATTATCATGCGGTGAGCATCCTGTCACACAGAAGCAAGCTATCATACCGTCCCGATAACTCCAAGCCTTCGTACATTCGTCAGGGTCTCGCGGCGATCCGAATATACTCTCTAGTCGCTACAGAATGCTTCCAGAGGCTACCTCCTCTCCCCATCGCTCCTTACGCAGTAGCTCTTTCTATGGGCGTTTCATACCAGCTATTCCGCTCGAGTAAACTCATTACTCACTGTGACCGTGCCAGGACTAGTCTGGAAGCTTGTTGTGCTTTACTCGAAGGGCAAGGTACCTATTGGTACTCAGCTGAGGCGATGGCGCGATTGGGTAGAAGGACACTACGCCAAATCCAAGGAGTAGTAAACCTTAAAGACCACCAAGATAATCAAAGTTTCAGGCCACCAGTGGCACAGGTGGAACCGGACAGTAGCAACTTGAAGGAAAATATTACCAATAGCCCGCCCTCTCTCGAAGATACAGGGCCTTCATTGGTGACAATACACCCGACATCTTACAATGTCGATGGCCACCTGCCTGTGGCTTCGGCGGCCACAGCGCCAGAGCCAACCTCATTAACTCTCGATGCACTCCAAGATCCCACTCATAGTGATACCTTTGCCGATATCGATAACATTTTCGGAGAATTTTTGGATCTGTCATTGCCCACAAACTTCTGGGATCCTGTTTTTCTTTTACCGGAGAACACGGAGACTTGATTTGGCATTCTCTTCTAAATAAAGAACCTCGTGGTGAAGGGAAGTGCTTTGTGGAAGCAAGTGTCAGGACTCAAGAGTCGCTTGGTCCACCACCGAATAAGGTCGCGATTGGCGTCGGTTCCATCCGTTCATTCGCAGAGAAAATCGGCTGACCAGACTGGGCTGCCAATCGTCATCTGTGTGGCAGATAACACTAACCTCCGGAGACATGCCATCCTGCCGAGTCTCAAGAGCTCCCACCAATTCTCATTTGCATTGCAGTGCAATTCATGCATTCTTCGCTTTTTGTCTCACAGCCCGACCACGTGGCACTCGAGATTCGAATACCCATAAGTTGGGTATTTAGCCAAACACTTCATCGCAGGATCCTCGGAGAAAAGAATCAAACCGATCGCGACACGAATCGACTCGCGAATCCTTGTGAAGGATTGAGGAACCGTGTTCCATTTTGGCTCGCGCCGCGTGGACACTAGCGTGGAGTCGCTGGGCCCAATTAGCCTGTATCTGTGCCTGGTTGTGTTGGCTTCTGAATCTCAAGCAAGCGGCACGAGGCTAGGCACAGAGTGATCCATCTGGCCTAAGTTTTATTGATGAAGCCCAGACCGACATTCTTCAAGTTCGTCCAGTGGTATCTAGAATTCCACAGGCAGCTAGATACTTCCCGATTGCGACTCGACACAACAGATTCCTCGAGGGAGTTGGTTTTTTATTTTTTGTTTTATTCTCCTCGACAACTCCTGACTAACGAATAATCTGCCCTCGAGGTCACTTTAGTCACCCTTATTTTCTTGGTTATTATTTTATATTATTAAAACAACAGCATTAATGCCTTACAAATACTTCCATGGCGCCGATATTCCCTGATTGGAGAGCAATCCTGGTTCCAGCAACACCTTCATTTCCAATCATTTGCACAACTCGGCTCTCTGAGCTTCGCCAATTAACGTCTCCACCACCCTCGGTTCACCCTTAATTATTCTTTTATCTTCGATCTTTCCCCCTGGTTGCCTTTTTCCACGTTTTTTTTTTTTTTTTCCTGCATATACTTTTGGACAGAAATATATATTACAATATCAGATATCTACTTCCATACTCGAGACAGTCTCAACCTATGGACCGGTTTTAATCTCTGAAACTTGGCCTAGCCCCGCCGAAGATTATCTGAATAGCTGAGCTCCACCCCAAAAAAACGACAAGAACTCTCAGCCTTATTAATTTATTACCAGAGCTTTCAATGACAAGTCATCCACACTCCAGGGCGTTTCTCGGCTGTTTTCTAGGGAAGTGTTGACTCCCGCTCAGCTCTTCACCATCAATCGCACATCACTCATTACCACTGTCCTCAAGGACGGTCTTCTCACGATCTTCTTTCCCTAGTCCCAGTCCAGCCCGATGGAGGTTGAATGCACGCAGTTCAATTGGCACCTCGCCGGTAGAAAAGTTGTGGCCCGCCCAGCTGCTCTTGTTGCATATCTATAATTTCGTTGTGTTTTGACAGTTTCGCATGTACAAAGAGGCGAGAGGCGTTCCCGACATTGCACAGTATATATTTCAACTTCTCCGGGCCCAGATATCTAATTGATGGCGAATCCACCTGAAAATCGAGAGCTAGCTTCCGCTGGTACGGAAGCTGAGAAAGAGCACAGTCCAACTAGTGGAGAACATATCAACCGTAGCTCAGCCCCCATACACCCAATTCCACAATTACAGGGTCCCTTTGAAGAATCAATATATGAAGCGGTTCAGGGCACGCAGAGCGATTGGGAGGTTGACCTTGATGCTCGGACCCGGCGACAAGATCTTCTCGAGAACCCTAAATATGAAAGGCTTTGTGGCCGAAAGTGGCGCCAAAGGGCTGATGAGAGGTATGTACATCGCAAGCTTCGCGCGAAGACTCATGAAAGTACTGACTCGCTGACATGACGTAGGTTTCATCCCTTTTGGAAGCTCACTGCCCAGATGTCGTTTGGCCTTCACCTCATCGTCAAAGAAATGGCCAAATCGGATGCAGAAGTTTTAAGAATTCTACAAACCCACGTGGATGAAGTGGATGGCTTTATTTCCAGGACTACGGAAGACTTTCTTATCATACAGATCGACCTTCGTACACGCATTCAATATCTCAGCCTGCCTCTCCAGAATCTGAATGTTTTTGACGAAATGTTAGAGGATCGCAGCTTTCGCCTGGCTATGATTGACTATAATGAGAAGATAGAACACGCCATCGCAAGATTTACGGCTGCAGTTGAAGATTCTCTGAAGGACATACAGAAGGGAAAGGAAGCAATCGGTAGCCTGTGGCACTATATTGGACAATCGGCCAAGGAACAAGCGCCTCTTCCTAGTAGCCTGGCTGCTATTTATAATTCGATGCTGGCAAATACCGAGGGGTGGAATACGACATTCTCGAAGCTCGGCCGGAAAGGAGTCGCCATTCAATCTGCGCTTGTCCAGCTCGACGGTGCTGTTGCTGAGATGCAGAGACGCGTGGGCGTGGCGAGTAGGAAGGATTTGGTTCGTGCACAGTTTTGATTCCCTCCATCCATGGATTTTTCAACTTACAAGGAAAACAGATATCATTTATAACCCCTTCCTATGCAACCCCTCGAGCAAAGTCCTTCAGGGAGCGACTATTCGATAGGAGCTCATACGTCAGCTCTCCGGCCTTGGAGAAGCCACTTCCCTGTGATCCAGGGTCCCGGAGGGCTTCGGAGTCACGACCTTCATCCCGGTCACATTATCCCCGTAGAATGACACAAAAAAGTGTGCCAAATCTCAGGGCTATCCAAGAGTCGGACAAATTTCAGTCCCATGAACCGCCGTCTGCCCGCGCGAAGTCTGTCAATGGTGGGGCAAGTTACTCTGGTCCGAGTGCATTCATACCTAAAATCCAGAAGAAGCTCAGCAGACGCTTCTCGATGGTCAAAACCCAAGC
The DNA here is from genome assembly GCA_027569095.1 of Aspergillus conjunctus. Lineage (NCBI taxonomy): Eukaryota > Fungi > Ascomycota > Eurotiomycetes > Eurotiales > Aspergillaceae > Aspergillus > Aspergillus conjunctus. Next base: position 109,032 of record JAPDEL010000060.1, on the reverse strand, counting down.
GAAAGAGTCCCCCGTAGAACTGGGGGATGCGATACCCAACCGCCCATCAACAGCAGCCTCCAGGACCCTACGAAGCTTCCAAAAGAGCAGACCCGAACTACAACAGCAACAACGGCCATCACCGCCGTTACCACAAGCGCGACCCCAGAGGCCGTCTTCATCCAATAAATCAACAAAACATGAGACGATGAGAAATCAGCTGATGCATTATATCAAATCCGATAAGGTCCTCGACACCTGGGAAAGCATGAAACAGAAGGAGAAAAGGGAGGATAGACCAACTAAACAAAGACGAGTGGACGGATTATGGAGCAAATTCCAAGCCAGGTCATCGAGCATGCCTTCGGATGAAATACAAACAAGCCTTACCCACGACGATATCCAGAAGCAAATGGCCTGGCTGCAGGAAGAGACTAAAGCATTGAACACCTATTCTCTGAAGCCAAAGCACGATGTTGCCCCTAAGTTACATATATTCTCGGTTCAAATGAACTTCCATCGGGAGCTAGACGAGAAAGAAAGCTATATCCGCACGAGTTACCCCAAGTCTATAGCAGCGGACGCAGAATCCATCATAACCGCTCTTCCGTCCATTCCAGCTCCTCTAACGGTAAGCAATGCCACAGACCTGTCGGGGTTTACGGATACTAAATAATCAATAGATCCCCGACCCCCCATCCGATTCCATGGAATGTTTCGAATCTACCAAATTAGCACTGGATGGCGGAAAGGATCAATATCTGCCACGTATCCAGGAAAAGAGTGTTATTGTCTCCTGATCCAATTCCACTCACGCTTCTTATCATGGATCTAAAACCCGACGTTCTCCGTTGTCATTTCTCCAACCTTCTTCTGCTGACGCATCCTACCCCCAACATTTACCTAAAGATACCCATTTATGATCATGTATATATTTCTCTCGCGGTGCAGGACACCGTTGGAATAATTTCAATCAAAAGAATCTACATGTAGAATACATTTAGTATACCTGGCCTAATCCTCTGTGTTATCCTTTCTCCCCCTCCATATCAAATTTATACCTATATATATATATCGAAGCTAACCATACCCCTACACATAAGGTCAACTTGCCCAAAGTCTATTCGTCAACACATAACCTTGCGATATAATCCCTACAATAATACTCGCGCACACCATCGAATTTCAAACTAGCAGAAGAGCATTAGTGCATACGAAACACATGCGACATCCACGCTGCTGTATTTCCCAAAGAAAGATACTCCGCAATTGAAATTGAAAGGCATTACTTGTAGAGGTGACAAGAATCTACTAACAAACGGAGGGTCTTCAGACCCATCCTTTTTATCCTTCCAATGTGCCTCAGCCGCGCCTTTCCAGTCGTCCAAAACAAAGCGCAGAAACGCCGGAGAGAAAGATGCCTTGATAGTCACAGAAGCAACAGGGCCAGTGAGATATTAAAAAAGAAAACAGAACTATTCATCAAATGAGATCGAAATAAGAACGTTAACAGAGTTAAAATAAAAACATTGCAAATAAGGGGAAAACGCGGAAACCTCCGAAGAAAAAGAAACTTTTGGGGTCCCTTTACTTGCAGCGTTTCTCAACAATATTAGGGCCATGCTCCTCGTATTCTTTCTTTGAAATCCACATCTGATGGAAAGTTCCCAAACTGGCGAGAATACTTCCACCGATCCAGGAGCTGAACCTTCGCTCTGCGGTGTTTCCGGGGGCGGAAATCCTCACGCGGGGACCAGGGTACAATTGCATGAGCTCCTGGTTGAGACGATCGGTGAAACCGTGCAACAAGCTCGAGGCGCCGGTGACAACGACATTGCTTAGTAGATGTGGGCGCACGTCGACATCGACGCCGTTCAAGGCGGCCTTGATAAGTTCCGGCACGGTCTGGGCCGGGGTGGGCGCGGGGAAGAGAGCGTCTGGATCGGGGATTGCGGCTTTGGGATCGAACAGCGACTCGACGACCTTGTAACGATCGATACCAAACACCTGGTTATAGCCGTCGGGGAACTCGAAGGGCCGACCGGGGCTGCTCCTGGCCACATCCTCGTTCGGGACGCCGTTGGGACTGGCGGCGGAAAGCTTGTTGGGACCGGGCCACACCTGGACGACGCATTCCTTGAATTCGGAGAGGGTTCGTTCTTCGAGGAGGGTGCGGTAGGAGGCGTCTGGTGACTTGTCGGCGGGGAAGGACTTGTATTTGGCTTGCGGGGGCTGTCCGGATTCGACGGCCGTCTTTGAGGAAATGAGGTAGTGTGGTGTGATTGTGATCGGTTGGGGAGTGTTGGACTTGAACAAAGCTTGAACCTGGGATGAAATGTAGTCGCCGCCGAGAGGGGAATGTTGAACACCTCGTTTAAGGATCATTCCGTCGTGAACTGGGGTCACGGAAATATTCGAGGCGCCAACGTCGATAACAAGAGCGGATGCCTTGCCAGCAGCAAATCTAGATATCGGGATTTTAGTGTCATGTAGGAGCATAGTGAGTAAGACAAGGGTGTGGAAAAAAGAAAAAAAGAAAAAAGGCGCTGACTTACGCTGAGAGAACTCCATTCCTTGCCAAATAGAAAGCTGGTGTCCCCCATTTCTCCATGGCGATTTCGATCGTCTTCTCACGAGCTTTTGTCGGGTTCCAACCGGACTCGGACATTAAGAGAGGGCTGTCGGCGAGAGGCTTTTCCTCAGTTTCCACGCCCTCCATCTCCGTTGGCAGCTCACCCTCCGGAACATCATTCAGGCCATTGTGTAAGGGGTTCCCGGCCTTTGCGCCTGTGAGTCGCGAGGTAAACGAGTACTCCCACACCTTTTCCACCATGTCCCAGTCCTCCACGATCCCATCCCTCCCTATTGGGTTGTGGATCGACAGGCCAGGGCGCGGGGTGACGAAGGCATCGTCACCAAAGACGAATTTCTCTTCGCCCTCGTAGGTGTATTTGCCATAGTATGTTGGAATTAGAGATTTCGGCGTATCTTCGCCCGCAAAGCCAGCGCGTGTTGTGCAGTATCCCGGGTCGAGGACGATGGCGGAAACCTCATCTGTACGCGTGAGATCAATCAGCGGCCGCGCTAGAAGCTTCAGGAGCAATAATGGGAGATAATATGCCCAAATTGCGCGTTTCGGGGGGAGGAGATATACGTACCACCACCGTATTCGGCGGCTGAAGGTGGGATGGAAGGGTTCATTTCGGGTGAGCAAACGGCGCTGAACAGGTGCGATAATTGATCAGAGTGTCGGGCTGGCGGGGTTCGCCGGATCAATTAAGCAGCTATAGGTAAGACTTGGGCAGTCGGAGAATTGAAGTCAGCGCTGGCGACAAGAAGAAAGAAGATTGGGGTGGATGGAGGTGGTGCTTGGTGAAGGACGCAAGCCCTGGTCTTTTTTGGGTCGCGGAAGCTTTGGCCGCTGACTGACCGCATCACCTCCACGGCATGTCTTTTTGCCTCTTCTTACTCCTCTTCTCAACCCACATCTTCGATTTCCCCTCCTCAACCAAGCTGACGGATAAGCTGGTACTGATCAACAATGAGTGCTGAGCTGGACCAAACAAACCCCGAGGTTCTCTTCCGACCTGCGAAGAGAAGAAAGTATTTGCGACGCCGGCCGGACACAGACGATACTAAAGAGGAAGTCCAAGCGCTGGAAGAGGGTTCTTCAACACCTCGATCTCCACCGGAGAATGCAGATTCGATACCGTCTACGGAGGCCGCCCGTATTCGACGATTTCATCGATCCCGAAAGGGCGGCATTGAGTTCACAGCGATGTCGCGACCGACAGCAGAGCAAGAAACTAAGATGGCTCTTTCGACGGTGACAGCGGAGGACGTAGAGAATGACAGAATGCGTGCTATGTCTGATCGATTTACGGCACATACGGGCCAAACCGTGGACGTGGATAAGCATATGTACGGATCTCCGTCACTTTATACCCATTCCGCCCCCCCGACTCACTTGTTTCTGTAATGGCGACTCACGAGATAAGGATGACTTATATAGAGACTGAAATGGCTAAGCGATACCGTTGGGGGCTACCAAGTGAAGCCTCCGGTGTTGATAATGCTGCCCCGAATGAAGCCAACACCGCACTGTCGACATCCGAACTACCAGAGCGCCAGCCAGCGTCCCTCGGAAAGCTACACGAGATAGACCTCGGTCAGGAAACCAAGCTACAGAATATTGCTCGAACGGAAGCCGCGACCAGAATGCTCAAAAGTGGTGACGATGGGTATCCTACAGGAGAGTCCGATCCACGTCCCGCATCCTTGACGAAAGGGGACAGATATCGTAACCGAAAACGGCGTACCAGTGAGGATATTGAGAGGGACCGGCTTGTGGAGGAGGTTCTACGGGAAAGCAAACGTAAGTGACACTATTGAATCACGTTCCTTAGGTCCACTCCATAACGCGTAAGTTCTTGCAGTGGACGTATATGATGAACCAGAGGAAGAGCAAGCGGATGTCAGCGATCTTGCTGCGGATGAGCGAGTCGCGGAACAATTTCGACGAGACTTCCTCGACGCCATCCAATCTCGTCGCCGTGTGGCAAAAACGAAAAACACTAAACAGAACAAGCCTGATGTTCCACGCGGCCCTAAGCTGGGAGGCAGCAGAAGCGCAAGGGCTGCGATGCGGGAGATGCAGGAGAAATCGGGACGGAAATAGCATTCACTTTTTCTGGTATCGCTTCGCCCTTTCCGAGAACTTGTTGGGAAGGGTGCCCATGTCGACCTGGACGATCATGTCTTACTATGTACACTTCCTCCACTCAAAAGTGGCGGACCAGGTGGTGGCCAGGGTCCTTCTTGGCTCTACAGCATAGCCATCTTCTGTCTCCAACTACTCCACGGATTTGGTCCATCGGGCTGGAATCGGGGTCCTGTATTTACGTTACTGTACCAGTTCCTTCCATGTCAACGGACATCCCGCCGCGGGAAGATATATTACGGCTTGTCTCAGGTTGAGTGAGGGGCGTGGGGACACTGGAAAATAGCAACCATATTAATAAACTGGTAATTATTATTCACCTAGAAGCAATAGTTATATCTAACTCATGATTATGGTATTTTGATGATCTCTATGGTTGTTATCATCAACTCTGCCGTTACTTGTCATTGCAACCCAACCCTCACTACCAAGATACTACTGGTAGTACTACCGGGATACAATTTCTATCAACTCCATTGCCCCGTTCTAGTGTTTATGATTCGGAGGTAAGATTTAACACTTCAGGATAAAGGATCAACGGAATCATCATGCAGGTACACAGGGATCTTCTCAAACATCTTGACGATCTGGAATCACCATGTCCTTTGCCATGGATGTCAACCTTTCACTCCTCTTTGATACCGGGGGAATGGCTCAGGACTCCCCAATCTTATCATCCGTTGTACAGAGTATGATCAAGGATACGATAGCCAAGAATACATACGATCTGGAAGTGACGTGGATACACATCCACCACAAGAATAGTAGCAACCTTTGACTTTTCCTTTCCCTCTTCCCATGATCAAGGAAGAGAGCCACACTGCGCACAGCCACTAGTGTGATAATCCACGGCGTCCACCACTAGAACCTAGAATGAGAAGATGAGAGTCAAAACGTACATAGTAAGAGACAGACAGAACTCAGGAGGCAAGTAATTGACAGTGTCTAGAGCAAGAAGAGAAAAGAATGAAAATTACCTCGTCAAATAAAAATGGAGACACTTGGACCCAGGTGGGGGGATATTTATTGCCAATAGATGGAGAGATTATTAGTGGGACGAAACCTCACAGTGCGGGAGTACGTAGTTGGGTCACTTGGGTCACTGGGTGTCACTGCTAAATTGGGGTCTTGGAAAGGTTTCGAATGCTGAAATCTGGTTCCTACGGGCCCCACACCCATTGTCCAGGCTGACGTGGATTGTTTAACGATTCTTGACAGAGTCCGGAGTAGAGTATACGGTCGAGAGTTCGCCATCCCCGAGACCGATAAATACTGACGGCGTCCTCTTCAAAGTTTCTGAGAGTGACGGCGAGAATTGACGGGAGTCTGAGGATAGAGAACAGCAAGAGTCGAGAAATTATTAGCCTTTTTGACTCAATCTACTTGACACCGATGGCGTGGGAGAAGCTCACTGGACCAGGTGTGGCGTTGTTGGAGGCCTCCTGTGGCGGGTGAGAGTTCCACCAGGCTGAAAGGCTCCACGGCCAGGATGCCGCTCCTGATTCTTGAAGGCCATCGTAGCACTTGCCATGCTGTTCGTCTTTATTTTGACACTAAGGACATCGATTCTCGTCCGAATTTCCCTTCGAAGAAGCTTCGTAAGTATCGGAACGGGGACGGAGGAGGTTCCCTCTCTTTTTCCGTGGTGGTTTCTCCTTTTCGAGGACAGAAACTGGATTCAGTAGTATGGCCCATGATCAACACCACTAGCAGTCAGAAAAGTCTCGAAAAACCTGATCGTCGATCAAGCACAGACTGACTTTGCCTGCATTTTCGGAACTCTCCAGAGCGTTATCGGGAGAGATAATCATTTTCATGGGAGATATCCAATCTGAGTTATGAATTTCCCGACTTTTGAGGGGCTCCTCCTCCTGTGCACCAGAGAGTATATACGTATCTCAAATTCCTCAATACCCACCAAACCAGACATTCTCGAAGGGTAATTTGTTTGTGAGTCTAGAACAGCCATTGTCTCCAGCCCGCGCCTGAGAGCAGCGCTGACCCGTGGCTGACCCAATCAACGCCGCGTCCAGGCCTGGCCTTGAGACATTCAGGGGCAACTCGTCACAGCTTCGAACCACCCAGGCCACCCAGAGCTCTTGACTGGGTTATTATTATTAGATCCCCTGTTGTTACCGTAGGCTTTTCCTGCGCCTTTAGTCCCCACCAGGAGTCCAGTACGACTAGCCTCAATTATAATAATCTGTACTGTTAGGTCGTAGTACGGAGTATAGAGTGGATGAATCCATTTGGCCTGCGTTTGGCATTCTCTCCTCCGTGTTATTATTTTCTTTCTCCTCTCCATCACTACTCTTTCCATCTCTCTTTCTCTGCGACTATTCCCCTCCCTTCCCTCTCGTTATTTTTATTATTATTCCATACTCACACTCTCGCTTTTACCCACCTAAACTCCCTCCCTGGGCTGAAACCCGTGATTTGTCTGCCTATCCACCGGAGTGATCACGCTCTCCTCGCCACCTGCAAGCCTCCTTTCTGGTGCTCACCGTCGTTTCTCGCCTTTACTCCCCCCTTCCTCTTCTCCGGTCGCTGGACTGAGAAAAAGGAAGGCAAAAGAGGGACGAGAGAGGGTGACCTGTATACTCTGGCCCTCGTTCCCATGTCCTTCTTTTGAGACCATTCGTTGATCTCAATTGTACATTTACTTCCTCTTTTTTTTCTTTTGACGGATTCCCCGAGTCAGCTTTCGCTTTTCCTAGCCTCTTATTTATCTCTTTCTATTTTTCAAGTCTACTTGCATTCTGAACAGGTTGATCCTGCCACATTTCCAATAACAACCGACGGGTCGGATGTGTTGGAAATCGACTTGACATACTACGACTTATTCTAATCATTGGAGCTCATCCCGATCGCGTGTCTTTTTTGAAAATAATTTATGTCTGTTCTCTAAAATTGGTGTCTTGAATACAGCCGTCGTTACTCAATATGCGTCCACTTATCCCAGCACAATTTGCCCTCATCGCGCTGGGCCTGCTCCCCGCCCAGACCTATGCCGCCGATACTCTTAGCACCGGTGGGTTTTCCACCTGCTTGGATGGTTCCGATATCCAGGTCCAGAAGCTGCAGATAAACTATTCTCGCTCGACAAAAAAAATTGTCTTTGATATCGAGGGAACCAATACCAAAGAACAAAATGTCACAGCAAGCCTGTCGGTCACAGCGTACGGCAATGAAGTATACACAACAGAGTTCGACCCCTGCAGCACTGATAACTATATTGCTCAGCTCTGCCCTGTTCGCCAGGGCACCTTCGCAGCGAATGGGTCGCAGCCAATCCCGGAAGAGTATGCCAGTCAGATCCCTTCGATCGCATTCGCAATTCCCGATTTGGATGGCCTCGCAAAACTTGAATTGAAATCCAAAGATGACGACAAGGAGGTCGCCTGCATTCAGTCCACTCTATCGAATGGCAAGTCTTTAGACATCCCCGGTGTCACCTATGCTGCCGTTGGTGTGGCTGGAGCTGCCTTGGCCCTGAGCGGACTGTCTGCCCTAAGCACCGCTGGCCACACTGGTTCTCCTTCATCTAGTCCCGGATTTGGAGAGGTTATGGGCTGGTTCCATACTATGGCCACTAATGGAATGCTCAGTGTCAGCTACCCAACCGTCTACAGGAGCTTTGCAAAGAATTTCTACTTCAGCACCGGTTTAATCCCATGGGGCCAGATGCAGAATGCTATTGACAATTTCCGCCAATCCACCGGGGGAAATCTTACGGAGAATAGCTACGAGTATCTTCACAACACCTCGACATCAAGCTCGAATGCTAAGCGAGCCTTGGATTTGGCTTATGGAGCCGCGAGACTCATGGTACGAGAGGTTGAGGCATCGGTCAATGATACATCTTCTGGAGATGAAAACGTGGACATCGGTGGAGCTGTGAAGGAGGCGCTTCATGGGAACTTTGACGGATTGGCTACCGCAAGCAAAGAATTGTACATTCCTGCCTCAAACACGTTTATGACGGTGCTTCTGGTCTTTGCCATCGTCGTTGCAGCTATTACTGTGGGAATTCTGCTTTTCAAGGTCATCCTTGAATTGTGGGCGCTGTACGGATCATTCCCTAAGTCACTGGCCGATTTCCGCAAAGATTACTGGGGTCTCCTAGGTCGAACGATTACCAATTTGATCCTTATTTTATATGGAATTTGGGTCCTATATTGCGTTTATCAGCTCGTCAACGGAGACTCGTGGGCCGCAAAGCTTCTAGCTGGCCTAACCCTGGGTCTGTTTACCGGCATCCTCTTGTTTTTCGGCATCCGCATTATGGTTCTCGCACGGAAGTACAAGAAATCTGAAGGCGATGCGTCCAGCTTATTCGAGGATAGGGAGACATGGCGCAAGTACAGCTTGTTCTATGACAATTACAAGAAGGATTACTGGTGGATTTTCGTCCCCACAATCGTGTACATGTTTGCCAAGGGCTGTGTTATCGCTGCCGGGAATGGCCATGGACTCTTCCAGACCGCCGGTCAGCTCATTATCGAGGCGCTCTTGTTGATTCTTCTGCTCTGGTACCGACCTTTCGTCGCCAAGTCGAGTCAGTGGATCAACATCATCATTCAAGTGGTCCGTGTGCTGTCTGTTGCTTGTATCCTGGTTTTCGTTGAGGAGCTTGGTGTCTCTCAGACCACCAAGACTGTGACAGGAATCGTGCTCATCGCAGTTCAATCGGCACTAACTGGTATTCTCGCCATTCTTATCGCTGTGAATGCTATCATTCTTTGCGTGCGCGAGAATCCTCATGCTAGGAAGAGGAAAGCAGCTGGTGAGTTGATAAGACACATATCCCCTCAATGTAAGACAGAACGTTTTATACTAACTATCAATCCTTTTTTCCAGAAAAATTGAAGGGTGATATCGATGATCTCACTCCCCTGGATGCGCGCGAATCTCTCCTCATGGACAACCCCCCTCGAAAGCATTTCTCCGAAATGAGCAACTTCAACTCCACCGGACCTTACGAGCCATTCCGACATCAGTACCCCAACAAGTCGCGCGCGGGTTCCATCGGCAGTACTGATCGCTTGGTAGGCGCTGACTATACCTATGACAATCGACACGGTCGGAGCATGAGCCGAGAAAGCCGACAAAGCCGTGAGAGTCGTGGTTCTCCCGAACCACGCCAACCCGGCTATGGGTACGCCTATTAAGCCATACATTAAAAAACAAACAAAAACAAAACAAAAAAACCACTGCATTTCAACATTCATTTTTGACACATTTTTTCGCCCTGGCCCTTCAGAAGCATAGAGACATTATTGTTCTTCTCAGGTGCCAATCAATATTTGACGATTTTAGCGTATTTGATGGGGGATCACTTTGAAACATCGTTGTTTATTATCATCGAACCCGGGCTTACGCCCCCCTCCTCGTTTGGCGATTTTAGCTGTTCTGCATCATACATACTTAGACACTCCTTCTACATATACCTATTCTATCTATCTCTTTGAATCAATACCTCTTTATTTCCTCTTCATTATCAGCCGCTATTCCGTTTCTCTGCCAATAATCCTTAAGATTAGTTAGGTATATCCTGGTTGAGATAGTAAGTCTTACTCAGCACAACTCTGGGAGTCCGGAGGAGTGTTTATGGGCCGCTAGCGAAAGCTAATAAGCGCCATCGTCATTTCCCTACAGACTATTGGATATTAATGGTAATCTTAAAAGGCCTGGAGCCCGTGGTTCGAAATTTATACGAATGGAGCTTAAGTTATTTAACCCTGCTGGAACCCCGAAAGACAACTCCACGAATGTAACATTGTATTTTCCTTCAGCGGGATCCCGTCTCTGGAGTGGATAGATAGATGGCTATTTAATATTATATTAAAGCGTATACTCCGGGATACAGCGGAAATATTGGGGAAATTCAACCTGAGCTCGAACAATCAAGTACAAAAAAAGAGAGATGTGTAAAAGTATAGACTACCGTCTTAATTGCCCGACGTAAGAGATTTAAATTATCCATATGTGCTCCTGGTTGTTCTTGAATAGGGATCCTTTTCTTCTCAGGTCCAGACGCCATTATGAGGTTTAAACAGATAGAAGAAAGGCAAGGAAACAAAGAAAGAGTACGGAAAAACGAGAAAAAAAGGACAGTCAAGTCATAGTAAACGCGTACATAAGACATCACCATTTTCAATGAAAGGAAAATAAAACACCCCTTGAATCCTGCTGTAGCCACTAGCCAAGCTAGTACTAAATTATGCCTTGAGCAAGCATAAGGGGAAAGGAAGGGGGCCTCGGTTGTCAACTTCATAAAGAGAAAAGAGAAAAAGGGGGCAAATGAAATTAGAAAGCGGAAAAAAGGGGGAGGGAGGGGGGTTACAGTAGACACCGCCAGTACTCATTTACAGGGGGTTTTTTTTTAGCCTCGAGCATAAGGATGGTAGCCTCGATGGCCTCCACGTCCTCCTCCACGGTAGTTCGCGCCAGGTTTCCCTGCGTTCTTCGGGCCGGTGGGCGCGTTGGCGGGGGCAGCACTCTGGGGTTGTGGTGTTGGGCCTGTGTTCAGGTTAGTCCGGGATGACAGATGATATGTTTCGGCAATGATGGAAAGCTGGAAGTCACTCGAGACATACCGCGACCCATGCTTCCAGCACGGTTCATGGCTTGGGGTCCGGTGGGGATGTTCGGTTGGGGCACTTCGTCGTACATACCCTCCCACGATGTCGGGCCACCTTGTTGATAAGGAGAGAACCCACGGTTTTCCATAGCTCGGCGCACTTGTTGCTGCTCATACTTTTGTTGTTCGAAGGCTATCTGCTCGTGAGCATTGTAACCGGGTCCGCCTCGGGTTCCTGTATAATTACCCCCCATGTTTCCCATCTGTCCCTGCATGTTGCCTCCCTGGCCCTGGTTCTGCATTTGCTGCATTTGCTGCATCTGTTGCATCATCGCCGGATTCATCATATTCTGCATCGCCTGCGGAGTCGAGCTCTGAGACGGCGGACTCATGCTTCCTGATTGCTGATTGCTGCCCATCTGCATCTGTTGCATCTGTTTCATTTGTTGCATCTGCTGCATCATGGCAGGATTCATTCCACCCATTCCCATGCCACCCATGCCTTGACCCTGGGCGGCCGCAACGGCCATTTGCTGTTGCATCAAGGCAAAATATTGTTGCATTCGTTGCCAATACTGTGCCATCATTTGAGGAGTAAGACCGCTAGGCATGCCGCCCTGTCCTTGGCTACCTGGTTGCTGGTGTGAGCCGTCACCCCCCTGACTACCCTCTCGGAATCCATCTCGGCCACGACGGTTCCTTCGGTCGTCGTCGTCACGTAGATTTCCTCTAGGTTGAGCCTTTTTCACTTCGATAGGCTTGCCGAGAATCTCCAGAGGTCGGGAAAGAGCGGCTTCCACGGCGGCCTCACTGTCGAACGTCACAAAACCAAAACCGCGGGGACGGCCAGTATCTTTATCAATCATCAAGGTGGCATCAATCACACGACCAAACTGCATAAAGAACTGTTTGAAATCCTGCTCATTCGCTTCTTGACTGACTCCCCCGACGAAGATCTTGCTGGTTTTCTCTTGCTCGTCGCGCGGGATAGCACGTTTTGGGTCAATCTCAAGATATGTTAGCAATGGCTGTGGGGAGAAAAGAAATCAATACGCCGCCCTTACAATTTTTCCATCCAAGTAGTGCTCCTTGACCATCACGGTATTGACAGTTTTGGGGTCTCTAAAAGTTAAGAAACCGAAACCTCTAGAGCGGCCAGTGGCACTGTCGCGCATCACAGTACACTCCTGGACTTCTCCAAATTGAGAGAAGTAGTCCTTCAAAGACTCTAGTGGGTAATGTTAGACTGTACAAGATACACCAAGAATAACTGAAATAATTTCTTTGGACGATACATACGATCAGTTGTTTCCCAATTTAAACCTCCGATGAACATTTTCCTATCCAAAACTATTAGCAAACGCCATTTACCAGTGGCTGCACCTTTGTGTTTGAAAAGCAAATGCGAAAATGGTTAGAGAGCGTTAAAAGTGGCTGCCAACGCTGATGGTCCATAAGCTTCAGGATGGGCATGAGGTCTTGAGACTGCTAGTGGAAGGTATATCGATAAAGTCTGGTGTGGCAGGTTGGCTAATCATTTCAAGGCTCTAGTGTTCTTGTAACGACTAACCAACAGACACTAAGTGTTGAGGGTAGGCTGATAATATGTACCGTGGCGTCTGAGGGTTGGAAAAGCAGGAGAGTGCTGTCCGCGATTGTTCTGCCGTGTATACATCGACCGGAACAGGAACCGAGCAAAGTGCTCATGGTGTTGTGCTATATCGAACCTCTCTAGTCAAACCCACTGGATTACGGGACGACCCAGTAGATCGGAAGCCAATAGAATAAGTAGGCTCTTGGACCGGATGGATATGCGAGTGGTAGACAGACCAGAAGTTGGAGTATGCCAGGCGAATTAAGTCAATTGTTTCTTTTCTGAAGTCTCTCTGACCAAGAATCCTCTCTGCCAGCCTGTCTAATAGAGTCCGAAGCTAGGTAAACTGATCGATAATGCCCAACCAAACAGCTGAGGTATCTACTCCTCGCTAGGGTAGGCGTGTGCTCTATCAAGATATATCGACAAGAAGCTATATAGTATCAGCTGTACTATAGTCGCTTGAGGCAAGGGTTCGTAGAGTCAGGAAATTCGATATGTGCCTCCATGCGATCGCCATTTTGATGTTGACCCTCTCACATATCTCTTCACCTGAGCCTCGTACAAGGGTGATTGCGCTCTAGATGACCCTGACGAATTTCGAAACTGCCTGTCCAGGGTTGACCGTAACCTTGTCCCCTCGAGCAATTATGACTGCTTTTATCCAGAGAAGACCTCGACTCAGACAATAGAACCCTAATCCTTTATTCCATTTCACCAAGACCTCGCACCTTAGCAGTGCCTTACTCATGGACCATCGGCTTAGACGGGGAGCAGTCGCTGCGCAGCCAATTTACCCAGAACGCTGAACTCACGCTGCGGTAAATTTCGACTCGTCGTTTTAACCGCCACCTTGTCGCTCAACTGAGGGCCAGGTGGAGTTCTGATGTCGCGGAAAGCAAGTTGTGCTGCGTCGCTTGAGGGGGAGGGGAAGGGGAAGGGAGGAATTGCTCGATTCCCAGGGTACGGGGGATATAGGTACAATTCAATACACGTTCAAGGTAGCAAGACTTACCCATCTTCCTTAATGCCGGTGCCTTGAGGCTCGGATTCTCCGGTTGATATAGGAGCTGTACTCTGATACCCCGCATCGTGACTAGCTATACCATTATTATGACCTCCATCATAAGGCGGGTATTGAGAAACACCGCGGATGGCTTCGGAATCATCCTGAATGCTTTCGATAGACTGATTAACGGGGACACTGAAAGGTTGCGTAGGCGGTACTGAAGCTGTCGGGTTGGAAGTTGCTGAGACTTCGACGGCCGATGTCGTGTGAGCGGTATTCTCATCCGCATCATAGCTTAACGTTTGGTTAGATCTGCTAATCAACGTGAGAGCGAGAATACGGATACATACAGATCAGCAAACAAATCTTCCTCAACATCCTCTGGTTCAGCCATGGTGACTAAAATATAGGACGAGTAAATAAAGGGATAGACGAGGATTGAGAGACGTTAGTCCAGGAGACGATCCAACGAGAATTGAGGAAAGAGAGCAAGGGCGAGCGAGTAAGTGAAAATCAGAGACGGATAGGAAAAGTATGCTATGAGACCTATAACAGGCTAAAAACACAAAATTTCGATTTAATTAGGAAGGAGAAACGGTGATAAATGGATCAAGAGGTGGTAATGGAGAGGGGGGAGAAGGAGAGAGTGGGAAGAAGATGATGAATGGAAGGGAAGGAAGAGGCGACAGACAGCCTTTGATTCAGGATGAGATGAGATAGTGAGGAGTTCAAGTTCTTCCGATGGGCGCAATAATTACGCCGTGACACGCCCCATACATACACTCTTACCGAACTTACCTGGTCTTCGGGCCTTCCATTTCCACTCTAGCCCCTTGTCTTTAGGTTTGTTGCATGACCTTGTGGGAAACCATAAAAGTACTAGTAACGCTCCGAGGTGAAGGATACAGGCTAGTGGATGTAAGTACTATACATTACGCTTGTAATTTACGGGGAAGAAGTGCCCCCTCCGGTCGAGTTCTTTGGCACACGGGTTGTTCTCTTTGATGTAGAATTAAAGACTATCCGATCAGTTCTCTGCGATCCAGCCAGGTCGTAAATTGTAGATGTTTTAATCCTCATTATTATGGCGGTGGAACAAGTATCCCCAAGGAGCTGGATAGACCCCGAAAGAGCATCGTAGTGTCGTTTGAGCACCCCGCACTCCTCTCGGCCAGTCCCCTGTCTCTGGATTGTCCCGATGACCTGTTATATTGACATCATTTCCTCCGCAGGAGTAGCCCTTTCACGATGGCTACAAAGAAGGGCCAGCAGCAGGTAAGCTTTCTTATTCGCGATGTTGAGCTTCTGTTATTTGACAAAAGACTAATTCAATTCCCGCAACACTCAAGGAGATGGTCCAGGTTGGTTCGTACCTCATCCCATGTCTAACAATCTCGATCGAGTGGCTGATATAGATCCCCCACTCCCTTTCGCAGAGCGCTCTGAGTAAGTTGACGTCCAGACAATTTGAAGCTACGCAGTCTATACGCTTCGTTGGTGCACATTCTACCCTCCTTGCGTGCTAATTTCCTCAAGACAGACAACTTCGCCGTTCTGGAAAGGCAGATCGGTATCCCACAACCGAGGAACCCCATCATCTCATGAGTCGAGCCCAGTTTTTGGCGCTTCATACTCACATGCAAACATATTGAAGTTTGTTTCCTCTCTCTATATATAATTACCGCTTGGACGGTTTTGCTCAGGGCTTTTGCCGACTGACAACTTGGTTTCTTGAATAGAGGGTTACCGCAGCAGCACGCGCAAC
The DNA here is from genome assembly GCA_027569095.1 of Aspergillus conjunctus. Lineage (NCBI taxonomy): Eukaryota > Fungi > Ascomycota > Eurotiomycetes > Eurotiales > Aspergillaceae > Aspergillus > Aspergillus conjunctus. The sequence continues at coordinate 93,382 of JAPDEL010000060.1, read as the reverse complement.
CTCGAACACCCCCCCGGTCCTCCTCCTCACACCCTCAGAATATCTCACCTTCCTCTCATAGACCCGGGGTATGGGTCACATCTCCACGTACCTCGTATTCCGATATCATGAGTGAAGAAATGGAACCATGGGGCCACGGTCGAAAAGGCGTAAAGAATGACGAAGACGAGGACGATGATGCGGAGGAGGATATTGTTTTTGATGATGACGAAGATGAATTTGGGCTTCCCAGTATCACGACCATGAGGAAGAAACAAAATCGGAATGTTAACCCCTTTCAACCCAAAGCTGCAGATTCCACGGCCAAGCCCGCGAGTAGGCCTGCGACTCTCGGGGTTGGGTTGGGAAACAACAGACAACGCGCCAACAGCGCAGATATTGCAGAGGAACGTGATTTTCCACTATACCCAACAACGCGAAAAGGCGAAGGCAAAATCCTCCGGCCTCAGTATAAAGACATCTTGAGAGGTATACACGAATCCGGCCCTTGCAGCTAAATTGGGACCCCGGCTAATTTCCCTTCAAAGATCCTGCAAATGCGCTAAATCTAATAAACCATGCCCCTCCACCGACGAATGCCTCTCCGAAGGAGATGGACGTCTATTCGAGTCGCATATCTAGGATTAACAAGTTCAAACGCCTCCTCCAAACAAGCACAGTCCCTTTATCCGAGCTGAGGAATTTGGCTTGGTCTGGGATTCCTGACGAAGTACGAGCGATGACCTGGCAGCTTCTGCTGGGTTACCTTCCCACTAACAGCGAGCGGCGTATCTCCACCCTTGAGAGAAAGCGGAAGGAGTATCTGGATGGAGTCCGACAGGCTTTTGAGCGCAGCAACGCCGCGACATCTGGGAACCCACCGTCCTCAGCCACCGGGAGGGGTAGAGGTTTGGACGAAGCGATATGGCATCAAATTAGTATAGACGTCCCTCGAACTAGCCCGCATATTCAGCTCTATAGCTACGAAGCTACCCAACGCTCCTTAGAGAGAATCCTTTATGTCTGGGCTATCCGACATCCCGCTAGCGGCTATGTACAGGGGATCAATGACCTTGTTACGCCTCTTTGGCAAGTCTTTTTAGGTGTTTACATCACCGACCTTAATGTTGAAGAAGGAATGGACCCCGGCCAACTCCCTCGAAGTGTTCTGGACGCCGTGGAAGCCGACTCGTTTTGGTGTTTGACGAAATTACTGGATGGCATCCAGGATAATTACATCTACGCCCAACCAGGTATTCATAGGCAGGTCAGAGAGTTGCGCAACCTGACGACACGCATCGACTTGAATCTGGCCAAACACCTGGAAAGTGAAGGAGTCGAATTCATGCAATTCAGTTTTCGATGGATGAACTGCTTGCTCATGCGGGAAATGAGCGTGCAGAATACGATTAGAATGTGGGACACTTATATGGTAGATACCCTAGCCAACATTGCCATCTTGTTATACTTTGGATCTTCCAAAACCGTGCTAATCCTCCCCAGGCCGAAGAGCAGGGCTTCTCACGATTTCATTTATATGTATGTGCGGCGTTCCTGGTGAAATGGACAGATCAACTGGTGAAAATGGATTTTCAGGTAAGATTTTTTTCTATCAGGTCCTTGATTTTGAGCTGCATGCTAAATTTGCATAGGAAATTATGATGTTCCTCCAAGCCCTTCCTACAAGAGACTGGACTGAGAAAGATATCGAACTCCTGCTGAGTGAAGCCTTCATTTGGCAGAGCCTATTCCAGGATTCCCGAGCACATCTTCGCCCGGCGGGCGATCAGCCTTCTGAAAATGGGTGGCAATGATAACAGTCATTATTCATTAAAAATCCTTTGCGTCAGGATGTCCCAAACGATGCATGGAGGATAAATATATCTCCTCTTATCTTCCGCTCCCGTTAGTTGAAGTGGAAGCCCTTTTGGTTAAACGCCCATAATAACTTCAGAAAATCATTTTCATCACACATCCTCGCACGTTTCTCCCCGAGCCCTGTATCATCCTCTAATACCTGCCGTACCTTTTCGCGTACCAGCTCTGCTACCTTGCCCTTCTTCTTTCGGCTTGGTTTATTTTTAAGAGCTTCCTGTATGCGGAGGTTTGCTTGTTCTTTGAAGAAATCTGGCACATCATCGTCATCTTCGTCCACTTCCATACCCTCATCGGCATCCTCCTCGTCCGGGACCTGCGCATCACCAGTGCCCATCCCATCCATCTCGGTATCCTCTGCGGGCCCATCCTCGACCGGAATGTCGTTCTGCGCACACCAGGTTCGATAATTGGCCTCGAGCATATCCATGACTGTGGACTTTCCAAGAAAACTGGATCGAATGGTCTTGTTCTTTCTCACGAAAAGAATCCGCAGGAGGCCGTCCCACTCATCATAATCAATCTGCGGCCGTGGGTTCTTGGGGACCATACGGACGACACTGGATTCAACTTGGGGCGGGGGCTTGAAATTGTTTTTGCCGACTTTCATAACATGATCGATCTTGGCCCACATCTGGGCATTCACGGAGAGTCGACTGTAGAGTTTGTCGCCCGGCTTTGCGAAAAGTCGCAATGCAAATTCGCGTTGGAACATGAGGATGCACACCCTGGGCGCGGGGGAGGTCGCGAGGAGTTTAAACGTGAGAGGGGAAGAAATCTAGTTGGGATGGTTTAGACATCAACACAAAAAAGGATTAGGAGTACAATATAGAACATACCTGGTATGGTGTATTGCTAATACAGACATCAAAGTACGGAAGATCTGTCTTGATAACGTCTCCAAGAATAACCTCCAGGCGTTTCTGCGCTGGTGTACCTTGTACACGTTTTGTGACTTCTGCCGCCATTCGAGGATCCAATTCTACAGCAATTACCTTCTTTGCCTTTTCAAGGATCTTGACCGTGAGGTTACCAGTACCAGGACCGATTTCAAGGACGACCTACAAAAATGTGTGAGCACTGAGTTCACACTCTATCATTCGGGATGAGTGAGTTTCGCTGAAGCTTACATCGCTTTGCTTCAAGTCTGCTTTATCCACAATAGCTTGAGCAATCATGGGGTTCTTCAAGATATGCTGCCCGAGGTCTGTGTTCATCTTGAAAACGCTGTGCGCGGCTTTTGTCTTGGCCGCCGCATCGGCGTAGGGCTTTGACTGTGAAGCGTGATTGCGCTTCTGTTGCTTTAATTTCGGCATGGTGATTATCGGGCTTGAAAAAAGTCCTTTAGATTGGAAAGAAGGTACTGGAATACTTTCCCTTAATTAAATTAAAGAAGAGTGAAGGTCGTGGGGTATGAGATGTTAATTTTCTATTTTCGAGTTGGGAGAAAAATAAAAAATAAAAAAAACCCAAAATTATGCGGAGTTCGCGATAAGATTACCGGAACGGAACTATTCTTTTTGCGACTACTGCTTTTCCATACTGCCCAAAGCTTCCCTCCAAAGCTCCTTTAAGACTACGACGACCTGCACTTGGCCCTAGTGCCCCCTTGCCAAATTGTTCGTTTCCTTAAAGAACAGAACTCAGGTCAAGATGGCATCTGGACGAAAGGATTTCTTAAACCAGCCGGCGCCTGAGAACTACGTCGCGGGTCTGGGTAGAGGTGCGACTGGTTTCACCACACGATCGGATCTGGGCCCTGCGCGAGAGGGACCGACACCAGAGCAGATCCAGGCTGCACTTGCAAAGAGGGCGCAGTTACTCGGAGCGGCTCCCCCGACGGCATACGGTGCCACACGCGAAAAGGGCGGGAAAGAGGATAAGGCGGAGGAGGAAGACGATGAGCGGTTCCAGGATCCCGATAATGAAGTCGGACTGTTTGCGTACGGCCAGTTCGACCAGGAAGACGATGAGGCAGATCGCATATACAAAGAGGTAGACGAAAAGATGGATAAGCGGCGGAAAGCGCGAAGGTTAGTTCACCCCCAATCCAACTGTTTCTTATCAAGTGATTTGTTCATCGGGTTTACCCCCGGTTTTCTGGATAGAATGCCGACTTGATTCCTTCGCCGCCTATAGGGAAGCTCGAGAACGCGAGGAGCGAGAAGATTACGAACGCAAGAACCCGAAGATTCAGCAGCAGTTTGTCGACTTGAAACGGTCGCTCGCGTCTGTATCCGAAGAAGATTGGGCCAACCTCCCGGAGGTTGGAGACCTGACGGGAAAGAACAGACGAGCGAAACAGAATCTACGACAGCGTTTCTACGCAGTGCCGGATAGTGTTATTGCTAGCGCAAGAGACTCGACTCAGTTTGAGACCACGGTCGCGGACGATGGTGCGCAAACTGACGTCCGCGGGCCTGAGGGAGCGGACGGGACGGTAACCAATTTCGCCGATATCAGTGCGGCTCGTGATAAAGTGCTTAAAGTCAAGCTCGACCAAGCAGCCATGGGATCATCTGGGGATGCTGCCTCAGGAAGTGCGACGAATATTGACCCAAAGGGATATCTTACAAGTCTTACCCAGTCCGAACTTAAGGCCGGTGAGCTTCAAGTTGGTGATGTCAAGCGTGTCCGTGTCTTGTTGGAGTCTGTGACGAAAACAAACCCTAAGCATGCCCCCGGATGGATTGCGCTTGCGCTCTTGGAAGAACATGCTGGGCGAACTGTTACTGCTCGGAATGTCATCGCGAAGGGCTGCGAACTGTGCCCGAAGAGTGAAGATGCGTGGTTAGAGAATATCCGGCAGAACGAAGGCCACAACGCCAAGGTTATTGCTGCGAACGCCATTAAGAACAACGACCGCTCTACCCGACTATGGATCGAAGCTATGAGGCTGGAAACAGAACCTCGTGCAAAGAAGAATGTCCTGAGACAGGCTATTTTGCACATCCCCCAATCCGTCACTATATGGAAGGAAGCTGTTAACCTAGAAGAGGATCCTGCGGATGCACGTCTTCTTCTGGCAAAGGCGGTCGAAATGATCCCTCTGTCTGTTGAGCTCTGGCTGGCACTCGCACGCCTGGAAACACCCGAAAACGCACAGAAGGTTTTGAACGCTGCGCGTAAAGCTGTCCCAACCAGCCACGAGATCTGGATTGCTGCTTCTCGACTCCAGGAGCAGATGGGTACCTTCCATAAGGTGAATGTTATGAAAAGGGCTATTCAATCTCTTGCTCGGGAAAATGCTATGCTCAAGAGAGAGGAGTGGATATCAGAAGCGGAAAAGTGCGAGGAAGAGGGGGCCATTCTCACTTGTGGTGCTATCATCCGCGAAACTCTTGGATGGGGTCTAGATGAGGATGACGATCGCAAAGATATCTGGATGGATGATGCAAAGGCTAGTAGTGCTAGAGGAAAGTATGAGACGGCAAGGGCAATTTACGCGTATGCATTGCGTGTCTTCGTCAACCGTCGCTCGATATGGATTGCGGCAGCCGACCTCGAGCGCAACCATGGCACGAAGGAAGCTCTCTGGCAGGTCCTCGAAAAAGCAGTGGAGGCTTGCCCGCAGAGCGAAGAACTGTGGCTACAGCTTGCAAAGGAGAAGTGGCAGTCAGGAGAAATCGATGATGCTCGACGAGTCCTTGGACGTGCCTTCAACCAGAACCCCAACAATGAAGATATCTGGCTGGCTGCCGTCAAACTAGAGGCGGACGCCCACCAGACAGACCAGGCCCGAGAACTTCTGGCTACGGCTCGGCGTGAAGCCGGCACGGACCGTGTTTGGATCAAGAGTGTTGCGTTTGAACGCCAGCTGGGCAATATCGACGAGGCGCTTGATTTAGTAAACCAGGGTCTCCAGCAGTATCCCAAAGCCGATAAGCTCTGGATGATGAAGGGTCAGATCTATGAGTACCAAAACAAGTTTCCACAAGCTCGCGAGGCTTACGGAACCGGTACACGCGCATGTCCAAAGTCCGTTCCTCTGTGGCTATTAGCGTCAAGATTGGAAGAGAAGGCTGGCGCAGTGGTCCGAGCCCGTTCGGTCCTCGATCGAGCCCGCCTCGCGGTCCCCGGTAGCCCTGAGCTGTGGACGGAGAGTGTCCGCGTCGAACGACGCGCCAACAATATCCCCCAGGCCAAGGTGCTCATGGCGAAAGCTCTGCAAGAGGTACCATCCTCCGGAATGCTGTGGAGTGAAAGCATTTGGCATTTGGAGCCTCGCGCGCAACGAAAGGCTCGGAGCTTGGAGGCGATCAAAAAGGTCGAAAACGACCCAATCCTATTCATCACCGTGGCTCGCATTTTCTGGGGAGAACGCCGACTTGAGAAAGCGATGACATGGTTTGAAAAGGCCATTGTCTCCGATAGTGATCTGGGAGACGGCTGGGCATGGTATTATAAGTTCCTGCTCCAGCATGGTACCGAGGTATGGTTTTCCCCCCAAGAGATCATTTCGCCAATGAAACCGATTTGGATACTAACCCGCCTTTTCTCTAGGAAAAACGGGCCGATGTCATCTCGAAGTGCGTACTAACTGAGCCTAAACATGGCGAGGTGTGGCAGTCCGTGGCCAAAGACCCGGTAAACGCATACAAGTCGACCGAAGAGATTCTCAAGATGGTTGCGGGCAAGCTTACCCAATAAAGGCACCTCCTCCTGTATTCGACATGTCTTGTGTATAATGTTACTGCTAGAGCTTCATGATATGATTCTGGATTGGCGTTATGGGGATATTGAAAAATATGCATGAATACCATATACCTACCGTTTTGGACCCAAGTGCTAGGCATCTCCATCAATACACAACGTCCTAATTTTGAAAAAAAACCTCTTTTCCATAGTATACTAGATTGTTGTCTAGCCTAGCCTCCAAAAGAGAAAGCAGAGGGAAGGACCGTATCTAGAAACATATCTTGTTATCATTTGCATCTAGAAAGGATGGGCCTCTCTCCGGGGGAGGGAACCCTTGGGGAATGAATAGCATAAAAAAAACGAGACACTATCATTCATATATATAGAAGGAAACTGCAGCTCAAGACCGGAGTCAAATTTTCAGCTTCCATCCATGTACCGTCCGTCACCTCCTTAAAAGCCAAGAGAAACTATAAACCAATCGAGCCATGGGTATCGAGTAATTCGCTGCACATCCAGAACCTTGCCCCCTTTCCCCTTCCATCTTTTGCCGTTGTATTTCTTTTTGTCCCCCGCCTGATCTTCTCCTCTCCTAAGGGGGTGCAACCCGCCATCAATTGAGTCCTCGGGATACTCTTGATGCCCATTAGCCAACCGGAGTAGCTGTGTTTCGAGTGCATGAAGTGTATCATCAATAATTTGCATCGAGGGGAATATTTGAGGAGTTGTTAAATGAACATGGGGCGGGGCAATTAGATCGAGAACCAAATAATAAAGGAAAAAAAAAAAATAAAACCGCATCAAACTCCATACCAAAAATGCAGAAAAACGACTAATGTTACAACAACAATGACCATCCTCAAGACCTACCGAGACGCCATTTTCACCCATGCTGTCTGCCTAGACCAAAGCTGGCCCAGGTTTAGGCCTGTAGACCGAGTATGAAAAATATAAGGAAGGAGATGAAGTGTTCACAACGTGAGATATAAGGATTGTGTGTGTGAGAGAGAGAGAAAGAGAGAGAGAGAGAGAGAGAGAGAGAGAGAGAGAGAGAGAGAGAGTGAGTGTGTGTGTGTGTGTGTGAGGGGCAAGAGGTCTCCACCAGGAACTTATCTCCAGTGTCAAGATCTCGTCCCACCCATCTGGCCAGTTGTCGTCTGCATCTGTTTGGCCCTGGAATTGCGTTTCGAGTCATCGTTGACCTGATATATTCGGTCTTATCGCCTCTGACTTCGACCTCAAGACAGCGACCCATTATCTGGTCCTCACACAAGAGCAGTATTGTTCTATGCAGCCAAGGACAGACACTCGTCAAGCAAAGAGCCCAATTGATCGCGGTCGGTCATGGTGCCTCCCTCCCAGTCTGATTCTTCTTCGTCCACATCCATTTCGTCTGCGATGTTATGTTTCGAGTTGTCCTCGACTTCATAGATTCGGTCTTGCTTGTCGGCTTCCAATTCGTCCTCGAGGTAGCCACCCATTATCTGGTCGGTAACCAAGGGCATATGACTTAGAACTCCTCTACCGATTTCTAATGATAGCCGGAGGTCACGCACCCCAAGTGGTGTACGACCGCTGGCTTCTTTCGCCTCGACCGGAAGTAAACCAGTTGCGCTATCTTTAGCAATCTCGCCGCGGGTAAAAGCTAACTCTTCCCGCTCAAGCTGTTGCCGGTATGATCTCATCATCATACCATTAATTGTCCCCGAAGGACCGTTAGACCTCGTCCGTGAGAAGATGACTGATAAGACCTCTTTAACAAATGTCTCCGTTGCAATGGCCATAAATTCCGCGCATGCCAGATTTGCTCCACTGACGACGGATTCCTCGTAGCAAATAGGTGTCATTCGCGCATGTATTGATTCCGCGTCTGGAAATTCACCGGTTTCCGATGCGAGAGGTTGGGCGTAACGTTTCCGAATTTCTAATTCCCAATCTGCGGCGGGTCAAAAAAGTAAGCTTCGTTTCAAGCAAGCAACACAACCATGTAAAGAAAGGGAAAACACTGACTCGTCTTATTCAAGCCACCAGCGCTGGCGGGGACTTGACGTGGTAATTTAATCTGCTTCGCCAGGAGATATTCTTCCAACTCGTTTGGTACGGTCTCGTCGGGGTCACGCTGGTTGGGAGAATGTCGTTAGACCTTCACAAAGCTTCTTCAAACCATCATCGCAATATCAATCCTACCTCCGGAATTGCCTTAATTCGTCTGCGATCTCTCGGGGGCAATTGCATGACCTCCGTCTTTAGTCTTTGTTCGACTGCATCCCCAGATGTCGGCTTCGACACCACGGACGGTTTGTCGTTCGCCGATACCCAGCTTGCAACTCCATGATCTGGAAGATCCCTTGTGAGATTTCCAATGATTGCGCATACAAAGTTATTGTGAAGGTGTTCGATTTTCTGGTCGGCGCATATTATTTGATCCACCCGCGCTGCGAGCTCATTTTGGTTTAATTGTCCTGCGACAGAGACAAAGAAAAAAAAAATCAAGAATTAGTTCAAACCCATCCATTCAGAATGATGCCGGAAAGATAGGGGGATATTGCCTGCAATATATTCATACCTAGTAGGAAAAGGGTGGTGGCTTCCTTGTACTCGGCCCAGTTGTCACCGATAGCGGCTTTCAGCTCCGTGTAGATAGGCTCCAGGTCCAGTCGCGGGACGGAGATCAACGCCTTCGTAGACTTCTGTGTTGTGGGAGCACTGGGAGCTGTACTTTTTGATGATGTTAATGCAGCAGATGCAGAGTCTGTCCGACTCAGGGCTGCTGGGTCGATCTGCATGGTCGGGGGTTGTGAGGCTCGCGGAGGCGCGACGGGCTGCGCGAAGCCGGGAAAGGCGATAATTAGACCTTCATGAAGAAAATGCGGATTTAAAAGAGCGAATAAGGTAAGCTAGTGACAGACGAGGATGGAAAAGCGCAGAAATGGATGAAATTGCGATGAAGAGGATGGCGGGTGGATGGCCGAAGTTGGACGAGTTGATGGAAGGAGGTTGAAACTCTGGGGTTTCGTATGATGATTTCGGCCTTTTCCCCCGCCGCCAAACTGACTTTATTTAGTCGTTACAGTGAGGATTTGAACAATGGGGGATATCACGACGAAACTAGTCTACAAAATATCAATTAAGATGGAAATTATTTTATTTTATTTTTGAGAATGGTTCCCTTTGAAATTTCTATCCAGCTTAGGAAAAATTCAGGAGTATAACTTGACAGCGTCTTCGCTCAGAACTCCAAATAGCCGTCCAATTTCACTGATGATACCTTCGATTTCCGTCGACAACTGGCCGGTCACTAGGACTATTTACAAGTTAGCATGATTCGAGATACGAAGTGATTGGAAGGCTGACGAACCATAGGCATAAAGAAGAGAATAGTCTTCGTCGGTGGATAGGCTGGATACCTCAGGATCCTTTCGATAGTGGAAAAGGCGCGCGAGAAGTCGATCTCGAGCATGCTCGACGTTAGGTAAGCCCTCGCTCAGAGGGTACTCCAGTTTCATAGAGGAGGCCATGACTGTCATTACTGATTAGTCGTGTTACTTGGCCCGATACATTTAGTTGGGCTTGTAATACTCACAGGATAACAAATGACCAATGCGAGCAGACAACTGCCGTCGCTCGTGAGCGGTGTACTCGAGAATAGCGAGTTCGCCCTCTGAAGAAGTCATGTTCTTGACCAGCTCGAGATTCACGGCGACGAAGGCGTTCACCATGCTTCGCGTGCGAGCAAGGAGATTTGTATAGGCAGCATCTGGGAATGCTGACCTCAGTTCAAATTCCGACTGAGCGGACGCCTGAAGAGACTCTAGGCCAGACAAGAAACGTTCAATCTCAAGCTTTTCTCGAGGACTCATAAATTCTGTGGACTCTTTAAAAGTGTGCATTGCGGACAGCGGGCCGGACTTCCAGATCAGACTCATCCGAAGCCACAATAAGCTGAGACCATCCTTAAGCCTCTCTCGGGCGCTGATGGGCCAGATTAGTCGGGTTATGATAATACCCCATATGCAGCCGGAAAGAACAGCAACAACTCGATGAAGGGCAATCTCGGTCAAGATGGGGCTCTCACCACCCTCGTCTTCATCATCTCCTCCATCTTTCTGGCTAAGCGAATATGCATACAAGACAGAAAGATTGTACGTCAGCATAATGAAACGACCCATCGGACCTTGGCGTTTAACGATAATGATATACGATGTCCAGCTCGCCATAGCCCAGCCCAGGAATGCCAGGCCTACAGGATTCCCAGAGGAGATATACCAAGATAGAACGGCACAAAGTGCACCAAGACATGTACCACCAAAACGTGCAAATCCAGTAGTATTCGAGGATCCGATTGTCATCGAACAGACCAGCATGTATGAGAGTAAGCCCCACTCGCCTCGCCAATGTGAATAGAACGGCCGAGTAGACGATATGAACGATGGCAAGGCGTAAAGAGCTGCGCCTACTCCAACCTTTATCGCGAATTTAGTGTCATCGCGACGAAACAGTCCAAGCGATTTCCAAATCCGATATCCCAGTCTGTTTTTGGCACGTTGAGTCCTTGAAATATCAGAAGCGATGGCCTGCGGGGGAGGGGAGCTGGGCTTGATTCGGGGAAAGGTTGCGCCCCCCATAGGGTTCGAGTCCGCCATGGTCCTCGTTCTCCCATCGGATTCTCTTTTGCGCCAGAATTTCAACCAGTTCCACGACCTTCCATTGGGTCTCTCCTCAGCCTCAAGCTGTAGTTCATCAAGAATAGCAAGCAGCTCTTTCAGCTGTTCACCAAATTCCAAAAGGGAGAAACTGAAATGCCCACAACTCGCAGCAACCTCTTCGAGGTCAGCTTCAACCTCTACGCTCTGGATCTTCACGATTTCTTTCTGGCGATATATGGTCTTTAGAGCATCTTTCCGCGAATTTCGGTAAAGCTCAAGGGCACGGTCTAAACTCGTGCGGAATCTACTGTCGACGGATACTTTATAATGTGGAGCGGGTGTGAAGGGAATTTCCCTAAAAATTTCCTTGAGGGTGAAAGCAAGAGACCGCTTTTGACCGTTAGCTTATACCGCGCATATACACAATTAAGAGTAATAGCTTACCATCGAGGGCCCGAGATGGTCAATAAACAGGGCGAATATATCAGCCGGGTGCAGAGCGATACTATTTTCTGACTCATTTGTATGAGTTCGACTGAGGATTGGTCTGGCTGTGTCGGGGTCCGAGATCTCTTCCTCTGGTCTCTCGTCGATTGGTTCCAGAAAGGAGCGATCTTCATTCAATGACCACGGGCTCATTACTAAACTAGAATCCATTTCGCTGATGAGGGGCCCCGGACTCTGTATGCGTGACGATCCCGGATTCTTAGTCTGTTTCAGGAGCTGGAACTGGAGTAGAGCGGCACTGCGCAGACCTCCCATGTTATGGGCGATATCCTGCACCCAGCGAACAAGATTCTTTTCGAGTCTGTACTCCTTCTCTGTGCCTCTGACAAAGTGCTCGAGCTTAGCTTCTCTGACAAGGTTATCCAGGAGGCCGTAGGCTTTCTTGTGTCGGGCAGCTGCATCAAGGAATTCCGGGGCCTGGAGTTCCTCCTCGGACCCAGTGAGAAAGCTTTCCGTTATGAAAGCGAGCATCGTCGCCAGGGTTTCGGTACTAGTGGTCAAATTCGCTCGCAGCTTCTTCCGTGCGGAAATTGGGAAAATAAAAAACGATACAGCCATGGTCGCGGTCACACCCATGACCACCATCTTTAGCACCTGCGAAATCTTTGCAAAAGACAAATCTCCGCTTTGCACCGCGCCCTCCTTGGTCAAAACGGTAATTATCGAAAGCGAGGCCAGCGAGCATGCGACATTGACAAGGGGGTCGCCTAGTCGTTGCTTAGTCCACCCAATGAAGCCCAGGCCACCCCCACAGAACACAGTCAGGACGATAGCATGACCAAGGGGTAGGAGGTGCAACGTATCCTGGAAAAACATAGATACGCACATGCTCGTGACGGAAATGAAGGCCGTATAGATGAAGGCCAGAAAGGCACATATCAACGCCTTGTACATGCTACCCTGCGACCTAGCCGGGTGAAAGTAGACCGTGATCGTGGCCACCATGTGCTTACCATCTTGATGCCCAAGAAACGCAGCAAGGACAGGAACAAACGTTGCGAGAGAACCAAGAAGGTACGCAAGGCTGCACTTCAGAACGCCTATACCCAGCTCCGAAGAAACGAACTGCTGCACCCAAAGCCAATTCTCTGCCAGCTTCTTCCTCAGACGGGAGGAAACATTATCCTCGCTAGGAGAAATCTCCCCAGACAGAAGTCCCCGCCGTTCTTCGCTATCACCGTGTCCATTTGATTCGATTTCTGAGTTTCGGAGATGGACGAGGCCTTTCAAACGCTGACCGGTTCGCGGGAGAATGAAGGTCGCCTGGCGTAACTGGATGGAGACAGACCATTAGCGGCAAAATAAGGCATATTTCTCAGATGCAGCGACCACAAGCGCACACACCCAGATGCAGGAGGCAAGGTGTTGGCGTCCAAGCAAGCCCTGGAACTCCGAAGGCTTACCTTGTTTGGGCGGAAAAAGCGCCGGGAACTGCTCGACGAGTCCCCAAACAGAGGCATATTCTCATTTCATTTTCCTCTATATCTCCCCCACACGAACGGTAAAGCTCACGGTATATATATTAATCAAAAACGCACTGTCTTTCGGCGACTCAGAAAAACATGCTGTAAGCTGGGGCGCGTATGACATGGCGTGGTGGCAGATCACCAGCCAGAACGTTGGCGCTTCCACCAATAATACCGGGCTTAACATGCACCTTATTGCCACAAAGGGTCCCACTTGGTGACACGCACGCCAGAGAAACTCCAAGCATGACGAGACAAATGAAGGGAATGAAATTGCTGGAGGATACAAAATGGGCGAATACATGCTACCCTTCATTATCTATTCTAGATCTACCTACTCTTTGGTTCCTATTTCAATCCTTCAACCTTCCACACCTTGACGGCCGCATCTGCACCAGCAGAAGCAATCTTGGAACCGCCAGCGATCCAAGCAACCCCATTGACGCCCTCCTTGTGGGCGTTAGACACCTGCAACCAGTCTCCCGGGTTGGCTAGGCTCCACACGAAAATATTGGTATCCAGCGCACCGCTAACGACGTGGGTACCATCGTCGTTCCATGCGATCGAAGAGATCCGTGAGGTGTGTGCGGTCCAGCGGTCGGTGACCAAGCTACCGTCGGCGGTCTTGTAGACAAGCACACGGCCTCGTGAATCTCCAACAGCCAGGTGAGACCCGTCTGGAGAAAAGGCTAAGGCCGAGACCGGATTTCGGGATACTTTGATATCCGTCCTTGGAGACAAGCTTGACCCGGAAACTGCACATATCTGGACGAGTGAGTCCTCGCTTCCGATGGCTGCCGTGGCGCCGTAGGCAGCCACAGTAGTGACGGGGAACGTTGGCGTGAAGTCGCCGGTCTTTTTCCCGTCCTTGTAAATTTCGATGCTTTCTGACGTTGCCACCAAAACAGTGGCATCTCCGGCGGCGACACCCTTAGGCTGTCCAGACAGCTTGGACGAGGTTCCGGTGTAGGTTTTGGCGCTGATATCCAGTGACCGAATTGTGTCATCCCAGGCGACACTGTAGATTCGCCCGCTTCCTTCCTTGGTGGGCGTAAGCCCGGCAATGTATGAGGAGTGTTTATCTCCTTCTATTTCCTCCGCGGCCCCCGTAGGAACCTCCCAGCTGCAAACCCTCCCATCGAAGCTTCCAGTCCAGAGGGTTTCACTGCCGTCGCTGGAGAACGGGGTCAAAGATGTGATGCTCTTTTGATGGCCCTGGATCACCTGTCTGGGCTCAGGTGTGCCTTCAACGAGATAGTTCAGGTCCCCGCTCAGCGACAAACTAATCAACAGGTTGTCACTTCTGCCAGGGGGCCAGACTACTCCAACCTGCTGGTCCCCAACGTTCGTGCTGTCCTCTTCTCCAATATTCCAGCTTTGGGTAACCTTGCCGGCTTCCACATCCCAGATTTTAACGGTCTTATCGGCGCTTGCGGTGACAAATTTCCGGGAGTCCTTGGCCCATGAAACTCCAAAAATGCTACCCTTGTGCTCTCCCTCACCAATCTGTCCCTTGGTCTCTCCGGTCTTGCCATCGTAAAGCCAGATCTTTCTATCGGCGCCAACGCTGACCAAGGTCGAGCCATCAGGGCTAAAGCTAACTCCATATATGTAGTTCGTGTGCTTTTCACGGATACCCATGTTGAATTTGAATGGGGCTCCGTGGTAGAAGACAATATTCTTATCATCACCAGCCGCCGCTGCACGTAATGGTCGCTGCTGTCGAATGGAGACAGTGTTGATCTGTTGGGTGTGCCCTCTGATTTCACCCACAGTGTTTCCACTGTCCCACGTAATGCAGTGGCCATACCGCTGCTTCCCATCTCCGACGGCGATAATTCGCTGCGAATCGCCGTCCCATGCGAGGTCGTTGATTCGGCCATTCACAATACTATACTCGCCCTTGGTAGTTCCCTCGCCAACACAGTCCCAGACCCTGACTATACCGGACGCATCACCACTGGCGACGTAAAATCCAGAGGGGGCAAATCGAGCGACGGTGGTTTGCGCTTTGTGTTCGGTGTACTGCCTGGCAATTGCGGGGTTGTCGATGGAGCGTAGGAAGACCGACTTATTCGACTATCCATACAAAATCATTAAAGTCAGCGGATTAAAATACAAATTCGCCTTTCTTCGGGTAAGATGTAAGATCATAGGGCATACCGCATATGCCAGACGTTCTCCCTTAGCGTCTGATGAGAGCTGGGTGGGCTGGCCTCTCATGGTGGAGGGGCTGGCCGCCCAAATAGACTCTGGATTTAAGGTCAGTTGTGATTTAGTAGTGACCAGTTAGGTCGAATAAAATACCGTTTTTAATTGACATGACTGAACCAGCAGGTAATCGCAGAGAGAATGGTGAAGTTGAGATGAAGCAAAGGTGATGGGAGCCGGGAAGTGGGAGACGGACGACGACATTATTATGGTTGTTTACCCACCTGCTGCCTGGCTGTGCGGGACGGGATCGTCGACACTGCGCCATGGACAAATTACGATATCTGCTGCAAATTCAACATTGTTTTTGGGGGAAAATCAGAAGATGGGGATGTTGAGAATGATTGCTACTTGATCAAGCAGCTTGGAGGATAAATTATGTATTCCATTCCCTAGCAAAGTACATGATTTGATATGGTACAGTGCTCCCAAATATGATGATATCGTAGCACACAGAAAAGAACAGAAGAACAGAAGAAAAATGATACAGCCAGTGTGACACAGATCTAATCGTGGAGAGACCCTTTACTTTCCTGTTTAAAATCCACCGCCTCCCTCCATTCTCGCCTTCGCCTCTGCGGCCAGAATCTCCGGGTGACGATGAACACTGGGCATTAGGCCAATCCCAATAGCTCGTCGGATCGCCTTTGCGATTTTTCGCTGGTTGACCGGCCGTAGACCGGTGGACTTCCTATGCTTGATACGTCCCATGGGCGTGATGTATTCGGAGAGGATAGAGAAGTTCTACGGAGAGAGGCGCGAGCAATTAGCAACCATAGAATCCCATATACTCAACCAAAGACGACTGCGCACCTTGTATACATCCAGGGGATTGATGTTCAGAGAGTCAAAGGCGTCTGTAGCCGGGCTGTAGCGCCTCCTCCACTTTTTCATCTCCGCCGCGCTGAGATCATGAGGAGCGTAGATATCACCAGCCTTCCAATCGCGCGGCTGGAATTTCTCTAGGGCTCGGCTCTCGGCCTGGGCCTTCTGTTCTTCGATAAATCTTTGCCTGTTTGGTACTCGACGACGGAGCAATCTGGTAGCTGGTTGAAATTTAGCAACTCTGAAACAACCGAGATTTCCACTTGTCTCTTCCTTCTCGGTGACTCTCATGCTCTGCTCTGCACTGAACCAACTGCAGTAAAAGAAGACTCACCATTCGGTCTGGCAGCGCGTTGGAATTCACCCGAGGGAGAATTTGTGGCTGCTGTTGAATTCCATCGACAAGCGGAGCGTACGGTCGAGCCCAAGGTACGCAGTGGTGACCAAGAAAAGAGATTGAAAGACATCTTGGTATAAGAGCCTCGCTCCTCAGGATGCGATTGAGGCACTTGTTGGCGAAAACAAGATCGATGGGTGGAGTGGAGGGCGGAGACGAGCGGAGAGTTGGAGTGATGCTCGAAATTCGGATTTCTTTTCGGCCCGCCAAGAAGAAGACGCCGCATTAAAACGATTCCCAGTGCCAAAAAACAACAGAAAAGATCCATCCACTGCACAGGTTCGAATCTACAACGTGACGGACTCGGTTTTGGGTCCTGTTTTTATTTCAAGCCCTGCCAATTGATCCGATCGACCTTCTTTGTCTATAGATGCGACCCGTTATCCGCCAACCTGTCCGACTGATGTTCTCCGGCCTTGACCCGTGAATTTGTCAAATCTCTGTCCACAACCTCAACCAGCTCATTCCATCGCCATGCAATCCCAACTGACCAGGAGGGTCTTCCGGGCCATCTTGAACAATGAGCCTCTCTCGTCGTCTCAATGCCGCAATCGATTACTCCATACACTTCGCACCCACCGATCTCGAAAGCTCGCTCCCTCCCCACACTATGTTCCGCGACGCAGTTTGTTTGCCTTCAACATCACTCCTCCATCTGCTCCATCTGCAACCTTGCCATCTGAGGCTGGATTAAAGCCAATGAGGGATTTGATGAGATCACTGAAGGACCAAAGCAGAGGCCCCACCACCGATATCCTGACGAAAGCCTTCGAAGACTTCTTTGCAGCAAGAGCGCACGATCCAGGAGTTATTACCCTTTTCCACGCCAAATTGCTCATGACGACATGGAACTACCTACGCACTAATCAGAACGAGTTGGAGCCCGAAGAATGGCAACGGATGTTCGCCGTTGAGAATCTGGAGAACGTGCTATATGTCTTGGCTGAAACGAAGTGCCTACCAGAGGCGCGTGATGTGATGCGGAGAGTGGCCCGGTTTGCGTTCCTCGAGCTCTGTGCGGACCACGGTTTTGGCCGCAATCGAATCAGCCGAGTCGCAATTCTAGCGTATATCAACATCCAAGCTCTCAATGGTAACCCCGAGGAGGCACGGCATACCGTCATCAAGTTTTGGAACAAACTGCGCAATACGAAACCGTCTCCATGGCTTACCGTTATGAGGGGGTTTGCCATGAGCGACGATAGTCGCCAGCTCAAGCGGATCTCGGCACAGTTTGAGGATCATGGCGTCACCTTTGATCCTGCATCACAAGAAGAGTTGATCAAGCTTCTTATTGAACAAGATCTCCTGGATGCGGTCAAATCTATCTATGAGTGTCCTCTGTCCGGTGACCGAGAGCCGAATCTGTCAACGAAGGTAGCCGTTCTAAAATATGCAATTTTGAAATCGGACGCCAGTTGGGTGGAGCCCATCATTGAGTCGCTTTCACAAGAATCGTTGCAGCAGTCTTTGGGGGCGACATTGCTGTGGGATGCTGCCCACGGCAGAGACGCCTCCGCTATCGCAGCAAAAGTCAACCTGTTGACCGCTGAGCACCCAGACATCGTGTCGTCCCTGACCATCTCATGCGTGAACGACTTGATTCGATTTGCGAATGCGAAAGCTAATCCCGCAATAGCTTTTGAGTTTGCAGACTTGGCTACCGTATGGGATATTGTACCAGATTCTCAAACTGGTTTACTACTTCTGGAGTCCCATATCCTGGCCGGTGATGTAGGGAAAGCGTTAGAATCTCTTGCCGATACGCCTGACTTGGACACCACTGCGCCTGAGAATTTGCGTCTAATGAACAAACTCATAACGATGCTTTGCCTGTCAGGACAAGACGATGCTACATTCGACCAGGTTTCGGCATTCCTCGACCCACTCTTTGAGAGTAACGTGCGTTTAGAGTCGGATACCCTGGCAGCCCTGACGCGTCTACTCCTCTATCGCCATGACTGGGAGGGTGTCTCGGAGCTGCTGCGTCCCCGCCTAGGCTCCTATGATACAGAGGAACGAACCAAGGTGCGCAACGCGCTGACCAACTTCATCCTTGATTTTGACCAGGAGAGTGACCAAGCGTGGGAGGCCTACGGACTGCTGCAAATCGCGTTCCCCGAAACCGGGGTAGCCATGCGTACCGAGATCATGACCTCGTTCTTCAAACGAGACCGCGGCGACCTGGCGTTCCTCGTCTTTGGCCACATGCGGCAGGCTGAAAATTTCGCCCAGCGACCAAAGCCGGACACTTATGTCCGATGCTTCCAAGGAATCGTGCGGACGCAAGATGCGAAGAACCTAGAGCTCGTACACAATATGCTCAAGCTGGATGTCGAAGTCGACCTCAACACCCGCCTCCTGAATTGGCTGATGCTCGCATACGCGGCGTGCGACAAGCCAGAGAAGAGCATGGGGATCTTCCGTGATATTCTTCGGTCCGAAGAGGGTCCGTCCCGCCGCACCATCTCCTTCTTCTTCAAGGTGTGTGAGAAACACCATAACGGCACCCAGGAGGCGATGAAGATGATGGACAAGATGAAGGTCCTCGATGTGACGGTTGACCGTCGACTGTATATGACGTACATTGAAACCCTGGCGGCGCAATGCGAGTTCGACCTTGCCACGGAGGCGATGGATACAATGGAGGAGGTTACTGGCTACCCGCCGACTCATAGCTCGTATGTTTCCCCTCCTTTCCCAACTCTTTGTTTAATCTAAAAGCTAACCCTCGCACTAGAATCGGTTTATTATACAATGCGATTCCTTACCAGTACTGGAAAGACGAGGTTGAAAAATGGGCCCAGGAAAAGTATCCAGAGCTATGGGCACAGCTCGAGGGAATCGAGCGGACAGATTATGAAGAGGGATTAAAATTCAGTCTTCCCGGCAGTGAGGAGAAGCCATCTAATCCTGTATAAATATATAGATGTATAATACTGTTTTAATAATATGAAGAACAAGTCCGTAAACTCGACAGTTAAATTTCGCCTACACTTCTATATCACAGGCGCATACTACATATAGCTCTTCCCCCTCCTCGATCATCTAGTCCATCCATAATGTCACATCACCTCACCTCACATTTCCACGAAGACATCCCTCGCTTCCGTAGATATCTCCAGGCATTATAAAACCATTAAAGACATCCCGCAGCCCCAAGGGTAATCCCAAAGCTCTGGAAATGGCCCGCCGTAACACCTAGAGCAAGGTTCCCAGCCGAGCAAGTCAAGTCTCGCTCTCCGGAGCACTTGAGCGTCGAGATACTAGTCCCGTAGCTGTAGTATTCCTATACGACCCATATCCGTCAGTCCCGCCCGCTATCCTCATCAAGGGCATAAGAGGGGGAAGAAAAGATATAATAAGAAAAAGAAAAACACATACCGTCCCATAATGAACCAGATTATACGGTGCCGTGATATACATGTTCTACCCAACCGGCAACCCCTGTTAGCCAACCACCTCAACCAAAACAAAGGGGAATAAAAAAAGGGCGAAAAAGTGATAAAACAAACCGGAACCCCATCATAAACATTATTTCCCCTAAACAACGTGCCCGCCTGAGCCGAGCCAAAGTCCGCAAACGCCTGGTTCCCAATCGGGAAAGCTGCCATCGCATTACTATGGAGGGACTTGGTGGGGAAGTTCTGCGCGAGGGCGATGTACGACATGTAGGTGAGGGCGCCACCGAGGGAATGGCCGGTCGACTCGAGGGTGTAGTCGGGGTATTTGGCGATGAGGGATTTCACCTCTGCGATGATGGAGTCGTGGACGGCGGCCCAGGGGGAGTAGACTCCTGACATGATCTTGACGCCTGAGGGGAAGGCGACCCCGGAGAGGGTCGGGGTGACCATTGCGGTGTTGATATCGTTGAGGATGTCGGTTACTTTTGTTTACAGTTTATGAGCTTTCTTTCCTTCTTTCTGTATAAATATGGGGAGGGGGAGGTGCTACCGGTGGTTGAGCCACGCATGACGACTGCAATGGTCTTTCGTGTAGAAGAGTAACCAACATATCCCTAAGAATACCTAAGTATCAGTGTAACGACTCGATTTCGTGCGTGAGAAGAGATATACCTGAGTGTCAGTCAACAAATCCGAGATCGACTTGGTAATGGTGATATCGAACGCAATGCCAATGCACCCAGTATACGCGGCCGACGAGAGCTTCGCAGCTCGTTGGAGATCAGCAAAAGCCGAAGGATCTGAATAAATATGGCGTTAGCCATACCATACGACTTTTTGTATGGATGATATTCAATCAAGCCAACAAACCAGAGGTAGAACGCGTCTCCAGCGCCGGGGCAGCAGAAGCAACAGACAAGCCCATAAGGACCGTCGAGAGGATGTTTGCAAAACGCATCCTGGGTGAATTCAGAGAAGAAGGGGAGTAGAAGAAGAAGAAGAAGATAAACTTGAGCTGATGAGAAACAAAAAGATCATCCCTCACTGCATCTCCATCTCGCTTTTATATCCATTCATCCATCTCCCCCCCTCCTCTCTCTCTCCATTTCTCCCTATCGCTCTCTCTATGCCACACTCCACCAACCCAAATGTCCTCGGTTGAAGACATCACAAACCTCATTCAACCCGGCATTGAAAGACGACCAAAGAATCTAAGCATTTGGTCAAGGCTTCTCGCCCAGTCAACCCTAGATCTTAGAAGATGGAACCAAATTCCTTCACGTACCAACCAACCCTGACCCTGCTCGGCATTTCTAATGGCCAAGAGCTTGGAACACAAGTTTGTCCGCCTAGATCCCTGTGTGAATGCCACACGGCCATATATCGGAAACGGGAGCACAGCGAGAACCCCCCGCATTCTTGCCCGAAGAAGGCGGGGTTTAGATTAAAAGCGTCGTCAGTGGTTGTCTATTTCGAAAGTAGAAGGTGGTGAAATGAAGGAGGGCCTCGGCAAAAGCATCATTTTTGTCTAGTTTGGGGTTGGGCATAATCCCTGAGGGTAGAGGCTAAGATTCTTTAACATTATTGATAGGCAGACGATCTGGGGACTGGGGGGGAAATGCCGGGACGTCTCGGTAGTTGGGAGTGCATTCTTCTGGGGAGCTCCGAGTCCAGGGGTCACTTGCGAGAAGTCCAATGGACAGCGTCTACTAGTATGCATCATGATTGATGGATCAATTGAAGTGCCCGTATCACCCCGCACTAAGACGACGACTGCTAAGATCCGGGGTTGGAGAAGGAGGGAATTATCCCGAGAAATATCACTTCTTAGGTTACAATTCATGTCAATAACAGTAATGATAGTGAAAAAAATCTCAAGTATTCTTGAATATCCTCATAAGGTATGCTAATTATTACTCGTCACTTTTGTGTATCCTATACACTGCAAAACAAAGAACAAAACTCGCATAATTAGTACCCTGTAACGCTAGAAATAACAACGGTGTATACCACGGAAGATGTATATCATGAAACACTAGCATCACTCCGTCACTCTCTAGATCGATTCTACGCTGAGGTCTTTGCGAGCTGCGCAAGTCTCTTGGTCATGCTGCGCGTTGTCGTTAGAACTCTGACGAAAGAAAATCTTCATGTGAGGAGTCGTGTTACTTACAAGTCAAAGAAGGAGAATTGGCTTGGGCCGCTACCATATTCGTAGACGAATCGGCTGGCAAGGTAGCTGCCGAAAATGGCTCGGAGGTAATTCTCAGGAACCTAGCATGTCGTTAGTCTATTGTGTGATCTTATACTCGTGAGGAAAATTTGAGGCTTACCCGTTCCAGCATAGTATCCAGACCAATCTTGTCCAGAAGGAGCTTGGGGAGAGCATCGTACAGAACAGATCGGCGGAGTTCGACATTTTTCCACAGGTCTGTCTTCTGCAGCTCCTCGTCGAGTTGTGTGATGGCAATGCTGAGCTTGTCACTTAGCACGCTACGAAGCAGACCGCTCTCCTCATGCTCGCGCCAAATTGCCTCAAACTCGAGAGTGGCGTTCTGCTTGATGATTTCCTGGACCTGCCTGACGTAATCTTGGTAGAACTGCGGCACACTGCCGTCTTCACGCACGCACATGTTCTCGGCAAATTCTTGATCGTTGAATGACAGCGACGCTAGGACCTCCAGCGAGGACGATGTCACTCCACCCTTATTGGCCGAAGCATCTTTGAACAAGATACACCCGGCTTTCTCCAGGCGAAGCTTGCTGTCCTGGGTGATGAACAGGTTGGCGCCCTCGACAATGTAGGGAATGGTGGATTTGCCGTTCTGGATAAGCTTGCCAACAGTGGAAATATCAATCGACTCGGGGCGTCCACCGCAAGGAACAAACATATCGTAGGCATTTTCCTGGCGAAGATGGAACATATTGCGGAAAATCATTCCGTTGTGGACTAACTCTCCGTTCGGTAGCTGAACATTGCTCTCGTCCACCAGGACTCGGTAACCCTCAGGAGAAAGCTTCGACAGGTCAAACTCGGAGATGGTTACCCGTTTCTTTGCAAGCCGCACAAGTTCGTCTCGATCCAGGCCCTGAGGATCTACAATCACACCAGCTCCGTCGACAATAGCTGTGTACTTCTCGTTGGCAAGGAGAATCTCGTTCGAGCCAAGATCACCGTCAGGCCCACCAGTTTGCAGCTTGCGGATAGTCGACGGGTCAATTCCAAGCTTGCGGTAGATACCGAGCACATACTGACGAACAGACAGGGTGGTCATGCCATAGGTATCGTGAGGAATGCCACCCAGCTTGGGGCTCTTGCCAGTGAAGAAGGACTTCCACCAGGGCGCACCACGGTTACGGGCGTGCTCTGTAGCCCAATCGACCAGCTCTGCCGTGTTCTCGTCGGGACCCATGAACAGGATCTCGTCCTTGCCGTGGAGGTCGACAATAGGATCCTTGATGCCGGGGCTGGTCGGTGGGAGTAACAGGTCCATAATACTATCGATGTACTTTTCGAAAGCAACACGCGCCTTATCTTGATGATCCACGTCCAAAAGGATGACACCCTTGGCACCACCCTCAGGAATGTCCTTATTCTTGCGTTGCTGTGTGTTGGCCAAGTTGTAGTTCTCATCGAACAGGGAGCGGGCGTTGATACTGTACGCCTCCTTGTTTCGGCTCTTGACAATACGGATACCCCCACGGGCGATATCACGGAAACGGAGGTGGAAGCCTCGGAATTCAGAGCTGATCACCAAGAACATTCCGTACAAGGGCTGAGGATATTCATGCTCGGGAAGGAAAGCGGGATTAAGTCGGAAACTGAGTGCCACCTTAGTTGGGGTGAAGAAGTTGGTCTTGAGGATCGATGCGTTGAACACACGGAAAGCGCTCATGACCATGTCATCGTGCTCGTTCGCGGTGGTGCTAGAGATGAGCTGTTTCAGCTTTGGTCCATCCAACACCTGGTCCACCTGAAGTCGGAGGTAGCTCAGGGTTGGGAGAAAGTCATCTTCGGCAGGACCGCGCGTCTGCACGTAGTGTGTATTCGCGAAATCTAGGTACAGCTTGTGGATGAGCTCGGGGTACTTGTTCACAATCTCTGAAATGTAGTCCGAAGTGAACGTTTCGGTACGCAGCCTTTTCTTGATCTTGGCCAGGAGCTCCGCATGGACACTGTTATTCGAGTCGAGCAGATTTGTCAAGGAGATGTATTCCGAGCCAAGACGGTTCAGGAACTGCTGGACGAAGACCCAAGCGCAATGGGCGTAGATTGTTTCTTGCAAGCTAAGACGCCCGGTGGCAAAGTGGTGCTGGAATCTGTTCTGGGGGACACAGTACAAAAGAGAGACCTCCTTGATGATCTGGTGAATGGCAGCCTCGATGGGAGGGTATTTGGAGGCGATTTCCACATTCTTCAGCGGGCGCAGGTAGAGAGAGATGACGGTAATGCCGTTAGAAAAGTTCTCCAGGTACTTTCGCGAGCTCGTCAGGCGGTAGTAGTGATACAAGTCAGAGAGAGCGCTGAAAAGCCCCATTGCGGAGCCCTGGCGATACGCAATCACCAGCCTCTTCTCTCGGCTCTTGTCAATCTCAAACATCTCGATAACGGGGCCGGAACGGGCAACGGCATTGCTGATGATCTCCTGGTAGATGGCCTTGGTATTGGCCGTCGCCTTCTGGAGGAATCTCTTCTCACCAATGATATCGATATTCGTCTCGTTGGGACCCGGGTTGGGATTGGCGAACTGGCACTTGTATACAAAGTAGCAGCGCAGCTGCTGTACATCATCCCCGGGAATTGGTGTCGGAGAGCGGAAGGTCTCGACGCGATAGCTGTTGTCATGCGTTGAGTTGTTGATGTATTTCTGGTCAATTCTCGTTTCATATCGTGGGCCATCAGTGGAGGTGAACCCGGGAGCACTGGTGTCGATGTATACAGCATGATCTTCGGCCTCCTTGTCTAGACGAATCTCCATCTTTTTATCATCACGAGCAAACGCAGCGACTTTGGCAGCATATAGAGAGAGAATCTGGGTGACAATCGCATCGACGGTCTCGGTCTGGAAGTAGGTGTCGTCGATTCCCAGCTTATTGTAAAACCAGTTGGTCTCTGCCTCCACGAATTCTTCGGGGATAAAAGCCTTTTCTACTAGCTTATCCATGACTAAAATATGTAACGTAAGTGTCAGAGAATGCGAAAGAACGGCTCAGTGAATCCCAACTTACCCTGCTCCATCTGTTTCTCCTTGCCCTCAAACTTGGCGGCAATGTAGCCTGGGTCTTCTTCGGATAGGATACGGTGCTGGCCACCGGGGATAGCCAGATGTGTGGGCTGAGGAGAGGGTTGGCGCAAACTTGATCCCGCTACATTTTCCAAGATCTTGTTGTGAGGATGTCTTTGGAAGCCAATGGGGGTGCCTGTGCCTGATTGGGAGCCATCGTTACTGCCATATAGTTTGGGTGCCGGGCGAATTGGCAGGCCATTGGTGCCATTCAAGTGGGTGTCTGAAGAGAAGGAGGGGGCGGGAGACACCATGGCTGGGAAGAGACTGTGGCGATTTCTTGGGGTATCAAAGGCTCAATGGGAGAGAGGAGCGAAAAGAAGAGGAAATCTGGTGGTATTTATGAGTAAACCCATACACGCAAAAATGAGAGTGGCAAAAAAGGTAGAAGAGGAAAGAATTGGGGAGCGGGCAGAGGAGCTGAAGGAGATCTGGGAAAGTTGCCAGGAGCAGGTGAAGATAAGAAGGATGCACAGAAGAGGCAGGGATCCATGCGTATCGCTGGCGCAGAGATAAAGACCGGATGCTGCTGGCAGGTGTCTGGTGATGACAATTGATTGAACAAGGGATAAAGCAACTAACCGTGTGCTGTTTTTGCCTTTGGCCAAGTCTGGGTTCTTCTGAGCTGCAGTACCAATAATGAGTCAGGACCAAATATGACAATTGTGGAAGCTTATCGGTGACGGCGATAGACTCCGGACAGGAAGGGGAAAGGTACACACTTCAACGATCAACAATTGAAGGACAATTGTCCAATTATTACAAAGTGTAGGGGGTATATGAGGGATAATTAACAGGAGAAAAGTAGTGGGTTATTCAAAAAGGTAATGGGAGGATGGAGGGGATAAAAAAAAAGACGCAAGAGCTGGAGCCACTGCAGACACAGGGTCTTTATATAGGTAGTAGTAGTAGGTACAGGTGTAATCTGGTTCAGAGTCATCGTTCCAAACCATACGCCATCATGGAGATGGATCTATGTATGGACTCGTCTCCAATCAATTCATTACTCGTACTATCTCTGAGGAGCAGTCCCAAAGTAGCCGGTGCTATGCGATCGGCCAGGAACGGTGCCGGCCCGGCTAAAGCAACGAGTCTCGACTCTCGAGCCACTGAATCGCTGATCCTGTGAGACTAGACTCTGGGTCTCCACGTTGCCATTTTCTATCGGGTCACTTGCCTCTCCCCTTGTATCCTATACTGACGATGATGATGATGATGTCTTCAGCTTCATACTTCAGCATAATTTTTCTACTTTCTATCACTAACACGTCTCCATGATTGATTCCAAAAGCTCTAAATCTGAATACTCTCCAATTCTTCTCAATCTATTCCCCCTTTTCACCAGAGAAATATAAACTATTTTCGTCCATTTTGCGCGAATTTCTCTCTTCCATGCCATTACTTACCAAACTTGGAAATCAGTTACCGTACCTTACCTAAATAAGTTTGGTAGCCCCGTGAAAAAAACACCGGTCCGTGAAGACGTGATTGGCTGCCGGGGCTAAAATTGGAAAAATTGCCTCAAATCCTTGGCGGTCAGAGGCCACTACTTATCGCAGTGTGCCTGTTCAACTCTGGTCTCCGACTTCAAAGTACCTTACATACCTAGGTACCTCCTAGTATGTACCTGGTACTTAGTGGTACGTACCGGACCTTGGTGGAAATCAATCAGCTTCAAATAAAGACGTCCTATCAAGGAGCCCGAAAATAGAAAGGGCCCAGTCTAGAAACTCGATGCTTGCTAAGTAACGCTGCGTTAGCTCCATGATTCGTAAGGAGGAAGAAACCATGGGGTCTAGTCAGCTGACATGTTCCAGTCTTGTGGCCTTGTTTCCCTCCACTTAGTAGGGCTGTAGGTTTTGAAAGGGGAGTTTTAGTGTGTCATGGTGGCTAGTGACTTGCAAATCATTGCAGCTTGTGATTATATTTTTCTTGTTGGGGATATGAAAAAAAACAAAAAATCATTTTATTTTATTTCTTGTACATGCCATTGATTTCTGCATCCCTTGTTTCTGTGTAATGCTTGGAAATAAATGCCTCATTTCGTAATCTGTTTGCGGTAAGTTCTCCAATTTCGACTTGATATGTGATCATCCATCAAGTTTGATACAGGATTCAGCAGTGTGTGAAGACCCCCCGAAAATGATGCAAAAGTTCAATTAAGAACTATATCAAGTCTTCCTCTCTATTGAACCACTATCATCTACTAGCAGTATGGCATTCAAGAAACAGATCGCAGTCTGGACCCAAAACCCCCAAGCTTTGACCATAAAATTTCGATAGAACAAAAAGAAAAAGAAAAGAAAAAAATCTTCAAACGTTATTTCCCCCTCTTCGATTTCTTTCGATACTGCGGGGTTGGTCGATCCAAAGGGAGGGAAGGTACCTGGATCAGAGCCGACTATCCTCAATCCATTCCTAGTGACATGCGGGGTGAAAACACCACCGAGTCAACTGGAACCTCAAGCAATCAATCAGACCCCCCAGCGCCTCCGAGTGTCCAATTCTCATTAATAAAATGGCTCAAACCCCCTGGTACAAAAATTATCCAAATTACCCCATCAAAATCATTCCCGACGTGCGACGTGCAGCCACGCAGGAAAAGCTATTCCCAGGTCGGGGTGGGCCCCATATGAAAAACCTCAATGGACATGTTGCAACACTGGCGCCCACTAGGTACCCGCATAGTGCTCGGGCTTTCCACCCCTGGGTTATTACCCTATGAACTCCACTCACCATCTCGAAGGGGCGATATGAGGTAATAATAATGTACATAGTGGCCACTCCCCGGGGTTGATATCGCCATCTTCTCCCGTCCGTCAAGGAATTCTCCTCATTTAATATAGTAGCCTAGAAAACTTCCAGCTGGACTATGACGTAGATTGGATCATCGTTTGCGAAAAATTCGAAAGGACGTAGACTCAGACAAGGAAGGAAACTCGACCACGGTCAAGAAAAGACGGACAGGGCTATGATTGACAAGAAAACAGCCGACGGGCACATCACATCATGCATGCTTGTGATAGAGGCACTTTGCATCGGGAAATGGACGTCTATGCTTTGGTGGAGGCACAGCACAGTCAATGAATGATGATGGAGAGACCATTACCCATATCATACTTCATCGTTGGTGGGACCTTCGACGCGGAAACGTGAAGTGCCAACAGCCTTGCATGTCGGAAGCTTTCTTCTTCCTAGCTCTGTTTTGATAGGGATGTATCAGGCCGACCATACCGCTCCTAGTATGGAAGTGAGCACGTCAGCCACCAAACCGAGACTCAGCTAGATGCAGCCGGATCCGTTGAGGGTTTCCAGAGCTAGGCAATGCGTTGACCTTCCTGATACGATAGTAAAAGTCCTTACTTTCTTAGTCTCATATTTGCCAGCTTTGAGAAATGATAGGTCTCGTTTCAAGCAACAGAATATTACCATTGACAGCTATCATTGTTCATCAAGTTGACCTTGATAACACCCGCTTGCTGCCCACATGCATAATCATCAAGGGTTACCCACCTGGAAGCGTCGAGCTACCTAAGTGGCTGCAGTCCTAACAATTTCCAGACCGACAAATTGACGCAGGTTGACAGCAGGACGATGAGGGGATGAGAGTGATAAGATTATGTCCTTTTTGGAGCAGTCATTTAGCCCAAAGCAATGCATGGGATTACATTTCCAATCAACTTCAAGTCTTATGCCATAAGGTTCAATTCTCGACATATGTGAAGTACACAAAATAAGATCAATATACCCATGCTACCCTACCATGCAAGGTAACATTGATAAGAGTTTGTGTATTTTTTGCAGTGGGACACCTGAGGGTAGCATGCATGCATTTTCATCCTTGCTATTTTGCATCAAAGCACATGGACTACGCAAGTCAGCAATCTTTACATGCGCGTTAGTAGAGTGATTGGTTTTGACTTTGCGGCCTTCAGTCCACCCAATGGAAGAGAACCACCTTTATGGCTTCCTCGGTTGTATTCAAGAAGATATACTATTTTGATATAGAGTCATGGATAAATGACTATAGTTGCTACTTATTCCTAGGTAATGGTTTATGCTTTTTTCATGAACTTGCTCAGTGTCAACTAGGAATTGCTCTTAAAACATCAGCAATATTCCTCATAGTAAATATATCGCTTCTTCAAATGTATACACTCTCAGGCTTCCTTATCCCATGTGGAGAAGATAATCCTAGAACACTCTTCAACAAATCTCCAACCTTTTATTGATTTCTTCATAATTTATAGGTACATTCCCAGGCGCGTCATTTCTACTCGTAGTGAGCCCAGACCTACCATCCTTTCTTAGGACACTCGTCAATTCTACTACATACTTAAATTCTTTTATTCATCGAATATTGCCATGAGTTTGATTCCCGCAGCCTTAAGCAGTATACTAGACACTGGAGCGCGGCCCGCATCTTAGACAGTAAGCTTATACTCCATAGTAATATGTAAACCTAATCCTTCTTCTGCTTCCATGATCCGCAGACCCCAGGAACCTTTCACGAGATAAATGATCTTGGTACGTGTAAAACAGATTAGGTCTATCTGTATAACCCCGTCTCAAATTCTTCAACATAACTGTTTACCCCTGCTGGAGTGATTTGTTAATGGAAACACCCGCTGAAGTATTCTCGTTCTCATCGGGTATCCCCGTCTTGACCTCCCCCTTTCGCGAATATATCGGAAGTAGGGGTGCGCAGTTCAATTTGATTAAGATAGAATTTCGAGTGTTTGAAGCACTAGATAACATGAGATCCGCAGTCTTCGCGCTCGGTGAGTCTCAGACAAGGATTTACTGCTCTTGCTGGCCCGATTTTTCTCCCAATCCCGGGTTCAACCGGGGAAGATCGAGAATACTTTATTCTAACCCTTGCCATATAGACATCGTAAATGAGCTAAATAATAGACGGATCTCGGAAATATCGCACGTGGCTCTCGCGAATCCCCGGATTTCAAAAGATCTACAGCAACCTGGTTTAACTCGGCTGCTTCTGTACCTACGTATCCTGGGGGAAGGACCCAATTGTAACTCACACATTATAGACATTCTATATTTATACTTTTAGGTGGGAAATAACACGGAGTCGCGTCGGTCCCGTCTCGACGATCTCATCGCCTTTCTGAGCAGAGCAGGGTATGCCTCATTGAGTGCCATCCTGATTCTCACTAAATTTTGCGAAGACCAAAACCGGCCGTGCAGTCTTTCAGGCCGATACATCTCTCAGACGAGAACCAGGCGCGCGAGGAAACTATCCTTCCTGGTTCCAGTTTCCGGGGGCCTGTTTCATGTGCGTTTCCAGCCTGGAGAGTTCCTATGTGACTCATTTATAAGCGTTATGAGGGATCCCTACAATGCCGAGATATCCTTGTCATCCAGTCTCTGAGAGGAGGTAAGTCGTGTGCTCTTTGTCTCTCATTGACATAAAAAGTAGCGGAAGATATTCAACGAATATATATTTAAGCATCAGACAACAAGGCATCACTCCGGCGTAACATGACGCATGCCAGCACTACTACTCCGGAGTAGGTTTCCGAGATTATGCCGAGAAAAAAAGTGTTGACCCAAAATCCAGCTATGCGCAAAGCTGTTGAAGATTTTCTGGTTTTGACTGTTTAAATTTCTTCCAACTTTTGATCTTTCTTTCCTTTTTCAAGTTAGAAAAAGGAGCCAGTCGTGTCCATCACACAAGTACTGGCCGAGATGGTGCGTCATCTACACCGCTTAAAGGTCCCTCTACTGGAATTTCAAATCATGCTCAAGGTAGCGTGGCTTGTCAAACGGGAATCACTCCGAGCGGACTCCATCTCTTTGTAAATCCCATGTGGGTGGCGCTATGTCAACACCTGCCGGCTTCTATAGTTCTTGGACTAGTACTCTTTGAGAGGCGAGAACTTCTTTCTTCCAGCAAGATGGCATCACTAAGAGACCAAACAATCAGGAGAGAAAAACCCCGTCAAAAGATCAACAAAAGGGAGTGCATTATCGGCATGGTTCGTATAGGAGCCGCCTATCGGCTTTAAGTCTTGAACAGACCGCAAGATGAGATGGGATGTGACGAAACAAGTTATTCTCACCAATCAGGGTTGCCATGGACGACTCAGCTGCGCTGGAGTCAGCTTGAATGAAAGACAAATGGTGAGAATGTGAAAATGGGAAATCACCCTCGTATCCAGATCCTTGAACGTTAGGAGGAGCCAGTTCCTGTGGAACTACGTGGTGGGATCTGCTCCGCTGGCAATTAAACAACCCTTCCCTTCTTTCTGAACGAATCTGATAGGAGTCACGAAGTCAAAAACATTATGAGAGGCCACTTGATTCATTGGGGGAAAGATCTGGGGACAGGCATGGCCACAGCCTCACAGGTCAGCCAAACGTGAAAATCTCCAGACTAATGGCTCCGGCTTTTCCTTTCCTCCTCCGTGGCAATCCAAGAGTATCCACCAGCGTCGGCTTCGTTCATGAACTCTGAGCTGATTAGCTGGCGAACCATTATTATTGTTACTCTTCTGTAACGTTCGCCGGCTGTCTGAGACTCCTTTAAATATTATTATCTAAATGAGAGGAGGTTCGAGAATAATCCTGGGCTAGTCAGAATAATATTAATCAGAATGGCCCGGATTTTGAGGCGAAGGATACCACTGGTTCTGTTTTCGCCGAGCCTGGAAATCTACTGGGTCCGAGGGAAGTTCTAGAAAGCGCGGCCATAGCTAGATTGGGCTGCCGTACCTTTGTCAAACATGATGGCAAGGAAATCGAGGTACGATCGATCAATGATGCATCAGTCAGGTAGGTAGATACATATCAATGACAATCATTCGATACCCAAAGTGAGAGCGTCATTTCCTAGGATCCATCGGAGGAAATCATGTTAAAATAGTTGCTGCCAGAGGTACCTAGGTACTGTGAAGACTTCAACCCCCTGATCCATCATTATTTGGCTTTTCCCTTCTATTTCCCCACGGGAGAATGAAAGAACCTTGATGAATTTTCACGGGGCTGATCTGCTGCACCCCTTCTGGATCCCAGACCCTTGACTCGTCTAGGCTGTAAATCCACATCCCTTGGCTCCGTCCTTAACTCCTTTCCTATTGCTCCCCCCACAATATTCCGACCCCCAGTGCACACGTATGTTGGTTCCAGGTACCCCATAATAATTTATCCCCTTCCATCAGGCGGAATTCTTCCCCTGCCGGCCGTTTTTTCGTTATTTTTATTATTATTATTATTATCATTATTATTTTCCTCTTCCTTTTTTTTA
The DNA here is from genome assembly GCA_027569095.1 of Aspergillus conjunctus. NCBI lineage: Eukaryota > Fungi > Ascomycota > Eurotiomycetes > Eurotiales > Aspergillaceae > Aspergillus > Aspergillus conjunctus. The sequence continues at coordinate 60,882 of JAPDEL010000060.1, read as the reverse complement.
TTCCCCGCGCAAAGGTGATGCGTCTCCGGGGCGTCTTCCCGGCCACCCGTTCTGTCGTCGTGGCAAGCATGCATATTACAGTAGGTCGAGAGACTAGGTAGCACCTGTACCTAGATACCCGACTTGCTGGGCCTGGAGTAAGGCAAGGTGAGGCGTGGGCTGAGGTTAGTTTGTTCATCAATCCTGTGAGGTGATGGATTCGAGGAGATGATGATGATCCCCAACGGACAAACAAATCTGCTGAGTGTCGCATGCGACCTAGTCCCTACCTAGGCACAAAGGGAATTGGATTGGATGTGTCTTGTTTGACTGGATTATACACGGCCTGTTTTATTTTGTGATTTATTTAGCACTTATTTATTTATTTTAATTTTACTTTATCATTATTTAGTTTAGCTTTCCTGGCTCGGCCTTCAACCCTGTCCCTGAGGATATTTTTCTTTAATTATTTTCCTGCCTTCTGCCGAGACAGCTTTTCCATCTGGCACCTTCTTTGGTCCAGACAACTACATAAGACTGGCCTGGTTCGCTTCTCCAGACTCTGGACTTTTTCGCCAATCTTCTCTACAAGAATCCGTCCTCGCCAGCTAACTCGTTGATTGCACTGCTCAGCTCGCTCTCACAAGAAACCTCGAAACTTTAACCCTACCAATCTTGAGCTTTCCTGTGCTACACATCCAGCCTCCGTCACACGAGGTGGTATTATATCAGTGGTCAGAGTACAACTTTTGGTTTTTAGGCATATCCCCCAGGTTAGTTTTGATTTGGTCATCATACTTTGTCTTTCCAGTCACTTTTTCACGTGGAATTTATTTTGCCCTCGCAATCATACGACTTGAATGGGTAAACACTTGGATCGGCGGTTTTCGGACCCAATGATCTATATCGGAGTCCCTCGCGCACCCTTACAGGACACCCTCACTCCCGTCGTCAGAGGAGACTCACTAACACGGGCCAGAATCCTTAAATACAGACTTGGAGCCTGCTGTTCCCGTGAATCTGACAAGACTTCATCAATCGTCAAACCAGCCACAGCTAAATAGCCCCAACCTCAACTGAAGCTTTGCCATAAGCTCTCCCCAAAAAAAAAAAACATCTAAGATCCAATTCCGTACAATCCAATCACAATGGCCTCCCCGGTCCCATCTCATCCTCGCAGCCGGCCTACCCTCATCACGCCATCAACGCTCAGCCAAAACATCTGCCGTGCCATCATGGCCTCTACACAGATCCCCAAGTCTGCTGGAGTCTCAGAACCCAACCTTCAATCATCAACTGCATTCGAGTACCCGCCACCACCTCCTCCATCACCGGTGGAATCAAGGAGTCCACATGCCTTCTAAGGATTCTTTTTCCTCTTCCTCTTTGCCTCTCTTCATATGTTTTACTTTCTACCACTCTTACCCCTTCACGGCAACTCACGGCATGCATCGCGGTTTTAAGGGCTCTCCATTTGATTATTTGCTTTGGGATGGATGGAAAATAGCCTCGGTCTTTTCTTCTTCTTCTTCTTCTTCCTCTTAGCGAGTTGACCTGCAGGTCTGATACTTTTATCCTTCATCTTCACCTTGGCCTTTGTTTTTTGTCTCTATCTTTTTCTCTTTTGCTTCTGCGGTTTAGGGATTCTTGTATACGCATGGGATAGGGAAAGCTGGATTATGCCTTTTTTTTTTGGCGTCTCAATTTTTGAGACTATTTCTTCTTTGTCTTTTCCTTAAAACTATTCGACAGGGTTAGTTTTAGATAGATATATCCAAATATACGTGCAAACGGGATCCTATGTTCTGGTAACATACTGCCCCCTTGCTGAACCAAACCCCATCATTATTAATATAGAAGTTTACAATCCATATCTTGATCTAAAATTGTACAAGGAAATATCTCTCAGTTTCAAGTATCGAGATTTAAGCTATATCATTCGTTCATCATTCCCAACGGTAATACCTGATCATCATCCAACCCCAAGTTAAACCTACTCTTAAGTACAGAGTAGCTATGAGAGCATTGGGACGATATGTATGACATGACGCTTTCCCTATGATCCGAAAAGAATTTGAACCCAAAGAAACCGGTTACCCCATTAACTAGCCAAGTAATTACTTAAGTAATTCGAGTCGTGAGTGTGTAACTAACTACTTCTAGTAACGAAGTACGTACTATCTAACAGTGGGGCCACCGGGGAAGGACCAGGTCAGCTTCCAGAACAATTTTCAAGTTGGTTTCACCAAAGGAAGAGTGCTTGTTTTTTTTTGGTTGGATAATGCCGTGGCGCCACCCCCTTTTCCTTTCTGCTCTCTCGCTCTCCTCTCTCTCTCTCTCACTCGCGCGCTTTTGTTTCAGCTTTTAATTCTTTTGTTTTGCATCAGCAACTGCCGAGGTGGTCTGAAACGACGAACCGCTCTTGCCCCGGAAAAGTAGTTCGCGTAGGCCATTTCAGCGGGATTCGGTTGTGTGATTTAAGGTGTTCCCGGCTTTTGAGAGCTCTCTCAATTGCCCTGCCTCGGTTGACTGCCCGTGGCAGCAGGCAGTTATATCACGTGACCGGGAGCTTTCCCCGGAATTTCTTTTTTGGCGTGGCTTGGCTTGGTTTGGATTCCTTGTTGATCTTGGTGGCCCTGTGAAACGTTGATCCGGAGGACGGCCACGGGTAGGGGTTGGGGGAGCTACCGAGGAATGTTGAGGTCTTACGTATATTTTGTGAATAATGGGTGATAGGGGCTTTGCATTATTCATTTTGGCGTGCGATTTTTCTTTCTTCTTTTTTAAGCTTCACCCAGGATGATGTGAGGTCCCCTCGGGCGAGGGCTCTGGATCCTGATTTGCAAGTTGCGCGTAGATATTTTCCAATTCAACCATGGCTTCGGAGTCGCCCTGGAGGGCTTTTTGGTTGAGGCGTTGGATCACGGCTATTTGCTCGTCCGTCCGGGCCCAGCCACGGAGACGTTCTTCGAGACTTACACCTCTTCGGAAGCTGAAGACAGTGCGTACTGTGTCTGTTTCACCCTTCGCTCTCTTAACCTTCATCAGCCGTTCTAGGAACCGAGCCTGGTTTGTCTGGGATTCTGGTTTGTAGACGAACGTCGAGGGGTCTGGTGTCATCCGCGAAGCGGCTATGGCGGAGGAAAGAGGAGGAGGGGAGGACGAAGAAGGAATGGGCAGCTGTATATTTTCGTGAAGGGGGGCTGGACCAGACCCCGAGCTGGATATCAGGTTGGCCCTTCGGCCGAGGATCTTCACGCTGCTAGCGGCGATGAGGTCGAAGTCCTTGTTATGTCGCAACGGGACAATATGAGTTGGCGCAGAAGGAGAGTCTGAGTCCAACTGAGGAGAGTCCAGTTCGGATCGGCTGAAGAACAATTCAGTGCCTAGTTGATCGGCCCACAGCCCGCTAAAGATTTGATTGTGGTAGGAGATAATCGGGTTGGGGGTGTGCAGGCCGAGAATCTGCACCCGTTCTGCAGACACGTTGTGCGTCTCCGTGCTGGCTATGGTGGGTTCCTGTTCGTCGGCGTGGGGGGGAGGCGCAGAGGTAGATGTGACTGCGGTTGGTGTTGCTATTGTTGAGGGGTCATTGCGACGGCGTGGCGGACGGATAGGTCCATGGTGGGTGGTGAGGTCGATGTTGAGGAAGAAAGTCTGGTACGAGCGACGCGAAAAAAAGAGAGTTTGGTCAGGAGGGTTGTTCTCGGTTGATAGAGGATCATCCAGGGTCCCCTTTTCAGATAAAGATCACCTACCTCGGTCTCGGAGTCGTGATATTCGTATTCATAGTCGGAGTCGTCGTCGTCGTCTGGAGGGGGAGGATGCGAGAGCATGGCGGGATCGAGGGCGAGCATTGGCTATGATAAATCTCGGGGGCGGGGCGGTTGGGCAGTGGTCTCCAGTGCTTTAGGTGTAAAGGCCTCGAGGTTAAACCCTTGGAATCTCGAGCAGCTCGGCTTTGGTGTCTGCGTGGGTTGAAGGAGATCGTGAAGCCGGCCTCCCAATCAGCGATGAAGCAGAATCCACGCGCGTCGGAAGGGAAGAAGATCGACCCGTCTTGACCTGACCGTACCTTGCTTGCCCGATACGGCGTAGTACGGGCGCTAGCGGTGACCTGGCCCGACGAGATGCGGGCAGCGGAAGCCGGAGTACCAAAACCATACGGCTTGGTTAGGTATCGAGGGAATGTCGCCCGTATTGATCGGCTCAGCCCTGCCGCATCTATCAATCGATCAATCAGATCCAACCAGCGAATTCTCTCCTTCACCATGGCGTTTGACTCGCTCCCGCTCATCATTCTACAGTCATCTTCTTTTCCATCGCGCTCGCTTCAATTTCATCCGTTTTCTAGCCTCCTATTCCTCTCTCCAAACTCAGACTCAAACCGCCTCGTCTTATCGCATTCATCATTCTCTCTATAAAATGACCTCATCACCGTAACCCCTCCCCCTCCCTCGGTCCACTGTCAGCCCTGTCCCGGCATCCTCTCGTTGCTGCCCATCAGGTCATCATTAGGAAGAGAAAAAAGAAAAAGAAAAAGAAAAAGAAAATAAATAAATAAATAAATAAATAGAAAGAAAGAAAGAAAGAAGGGGACCCAAAAGTAAGTCCATTCATAATCATTATTCACAATTTCCTTTGTTGGAATGTCGCCCAATCAATCCGTGGCCACGTCCTTCATTCTGCTCAATCCGGCTCTGCGCGGAAGCAAGGGAGGTCATCGAAAGATGCATCCGTCGCCTTCCAACCCACTCCCCGCTGCCGATTTCTCGTCCTATCTTCGTTTTCTTCCTCTTCTCTGCACATCATTCATTATCTAATCCTATTCCGTCCGTCCCGGGCCCTCCGTCTCCTATCCTTCTCCACCAATTGTTCTGCTGACGGGGTTTGTTGCTGGGCTCGGCAGTCATCTTTCCCACTCACTCATCACCGATGTTCTCGACCGCTGCTGACCCAAAAATGTTTTTGCTTTGGTTTTTATAGTGCCCACCCCGCCTCCTCCTCTCCTCACGAGCCTGGTTGCTTGTTCCTGTTGTTGTTTTCTCTTTTGCGTCTTCCTCTTTCTTTCTCCGGTGGATGCTGCTGTCAATCCCGCCAAGGAGTCTTCTTTGACCGCTTCGATCTTATCTGCGGACGCTGGCCGTGGTGCTATCCCAATCGGGAAATCATACATCACCACCACCTCGCCCACCACTTTTGCTACCCTCAGTGTGCCTTCCACCACCGGTAGGCCCCCGGAATCAGAGGTTGACCTTCTCCGGGTACATTCCGGCTCTTCCGACTTCGCAGCTTCACCCGGTATCTGCAGGCAGATGGTTCAAAAGACTACCGCTGCGATTGTCACGCTCTCGTCCCTCATCGCCTATGTGACCATCAACAGCATTGCTCATGCCGTGAAGCCGTCGGCGTTCATCTGGTACGATGAAGACAGAGACGAGAAGAGTTGGATCGCCTCCTCTCCTTCGTGGCTTGACCGCAAGGCCTGCAGGTGGCTAGGATTATGCGGAGCCACACACTTCCGCTCGGTCCGTCCCCGGTTCGGCCACCGCAGTCCCGATGCAGACCCCTTTTTAGTGTCCGAAGAGGATGAGGAGCCGGCTCCTTGGGCTTCCTACTGGGGTAACGAGACCGACCATCCGGAGGATCACTGGGATGCGACGGAAAAATCTCTCCGAGAAATACCAGACTACGTCCTTGAGTACGCTCCACTCGTTCACTTGTTTTCTGGTGAGCAGTTTTGGCCTTGCGATATTGCGGAGCATCTCTACCACATTACGCCCACGCTGGATTATACCCCAATTCAGGCGCAAAGCGAACACCCATCGCTGCAGGATCTCGATGAGTTAAATCAATGGAAAGGAGGGCGCAACGTCTTTCTTACCAGCGACGATGACGTGGAAGAACGCCCGCCCTGGCTAGAGGGTGAGAAAAATGTTCCCGACTTACCCGAAGATGGCCAGGAGCCATCGTTTGATTACTGGGACGATTCAGATCAGGAACCTTTCTCAGAAGATACCCCTGAGGATCGTGCCAAGTGGTTTGATACAAAACTACCCCTACAAGGTGGGGATATTGCACCTGAGAAGCTTGGCTATCCCGTGCAGAACGAAGAATACATCCGGAATGAGCTCCGAAAACGGTATGGAGGTGAACCAATCACCGTCCAGGCGACAGGCGGCCGAAGCGAGGCGCCCGCAATCCTCCTAGTCCTTGACAAGGGCAATGGGATCGTCGATGCTTTCTGGTTCTATTTCTACAGCTTTAATCTTGGAAATGTGGTGCTCAACGTGCGGTTTGGGAACCACATTGGAGACTGGGAGCACTGTCTCGTACGGTTCCATAGCGGTAAACCCAAGGCACTGTTCTTCAGTGCCCACACTGGAGGTGAAGCTTACAGTTATGAAGCAGTCGAAAAGCTTGGGAAACGAGTAGGTCTCGATTTCCACGTGGTTTAATTAATTCCGGTGCTAACCATTGGTCCACTAAATAGCCCGTAATCTACTCTGCCTCTGGCACCCACGCGATGTATGCAACCCCTGGCATACACTCGTATGTCCTGCCTTGGGGCCTCCTCCATGACGAGACTGATCGGGGCCCTCTGTGGGATCCCCTCCTGAATGTCCATACATATACCTATGACCATGTTAACGATACCCTCCGCGCGTCAACCTTTAACCCTTCTTCTCCAACAAGCTGGTTTTACTTCAACGGTCATTGGGGCGATAAATTTTATCCGCTCTCAGATCACCGACAGTACCGGTTCGCGGGCCAATATCATTACGTGAATGGGCCTTTAGGACCTCGATTCAAGCATCTCCGCCGGCACAAAGTCTGCCAAGGGCCTGACAATGACTCCTGTATCATTAGAGACTACGCTGGGGAGAAGAAACGAGCCAAGCGCTGGTCTACCTACGGACCCGAGAATACCTAACGAGCAAGCCGCGACGCTAAATCCAAGCTACTTCCTTCCCACGGTGATATTTTCCCAAAACCTTGGTGAAGTAGTGCTTGGAGAGTTGACGATTGAATGATGATTTTACGACGATAGGCCTACATTGTATCCATTCCTGTCTGATTTGGTTTTTGATTTGTGATTTCGGTTATCTTGATATCCATTTGCGGTTCTTACCCATTTTATATGGGTTATATTATACCCCACACGTTACCCATTCTTATTATGTTCAACCTGATCAGATAGACCCCAAGAGAAGGGGAGTGAGGATTTCCATTTGCCTTTGCATGGTTGGTTTTTTGGCAAAGTTATAAGAGGTAGGAAGGAGTCTGGCCATATCAACGAATATCCCTATTGCTGTCTGAGCTCATATATACATATACACATATATATCCATGAAAGAACGACCCCTACCTAATAGCGAGCTCTCAGAAATAAACCTAATTGATATCTCAATTGTCAAGTACTATGATTTATCAACCCAGTAGAAGGCAAGTCAAAAGAGACACATAGCTAGACTAAACAGATAAGAGTATATAACTTTGCCACTGGAAAAAAAAAAAATAGACAGATAGACACTGAGCTATGTGAGACTCAAGAATAAACAGGGTAAAGGACAAGAAACAAATACCATAAAGAGATTAAAAAAAAAAGTAAAAGAAAAAAGAAACGCTGTCCAGATGAACTCCCGCATAGCAACATAACTAAATAAGCTAGAAATGGAAGAAGAAGAAATTCAAGTTTCCTCCAAAAGAGTTCGCTAGGAGTGAAAGGAAAAAAAAATAGGCAGTGAAAACCGAAGGGAAATTTTATCCACAGATTCAGATTCAATGCGTCAGTCAGTCAATTTGGGTCTGATTGAAGAAAGAAAAAATTATATAAAAAAAAAGGAAAAGGAAAACAAAAAAAGATATCCTTAGCCGTATGCGCACTTGAACGCCAGAGATGGAAAGCTACCTGGAAGCCTCATGAAGAAAAAGAAAGAAAGAAAGAGAAAGAAAAGCAAGGAAGTACAGGCTCAAACAACTCACAAGGGGAAAAAAAAATAGATATCATGCAGTGCGGATGGAAATGAAGCACCCAAGGATAATACGCCAAATAATAAAAAAAAAAAAGGTAGAGAGAGGGTGAGTGAGAGAAAGAAAAGCGAAAATGATCCAAATCCCATATCCATCAGACTCCGTTTCAATATTGAATGAAACTCCGTATCCCAGATTTCCCAGCAACACAATACCAGTCAAGTAAACTCGAGATTGAAAAAAAAAATCTCGCTCGATTTCAAATTCGCCAGCTGCCCGTTCTAGGATGTCTAAAATTATGTGAAACAGAATAAAGAAATGAGATGTAACAAAAAGTAACGTGGAAAGAATGGTCATCGTTGAGAGAATGTGGACCCAAAGAAGCCGTAACGTAACGTAAGAGGAGTGAGTCTCTTATACCCGCGTCGAGCGTTTTCGCAGGCTAAATTCTTGCTCTTGCAGTTCGCGAATCAGGCGCAAGCTCTCGGCATCCGTGTCGTCCTCAGCGGTGTTGGCTCTCTCGGACCTCGAGGTTTTCCCAAGCTGACCAGGGGAGGTGGACGCAGCACCCGACTTCTTGTCGACAAGAGCAGGAGAGAAGCTCTTCTTCCCATGTGATGACGAAGGCCGAGACGAGGATTTCTTTAGCCCTGACGAGGGTCCGGGTGTCGTCTTCCGGAACCCAGTGCTCGCGGCGCTGAAGGACGCACGACGCGCGTTTGGCGTAGGCTTGAATGACTTAGCAGCATAAGCCTCAGGCATATACCTGTCGGTATGGCGGGGTTGACGAGAGGAGTGGCGTGAAGTGGAGTTAGGCGTGTGAATGATCGATGCATGCTCCCCTTCGCCGTCGGCCTGGTCGTGAACATCCATCTCATCAGCAAGGGAAGTAGGTGGGGACACGAGTGTAGCGCTCGGCTTCGGTATAGACGTGGAATCAACCTGATCTGTAACAAGGGTATCTGCTTGGAACGCCGGAGGCGACGCGTAGGAAGTTTGGCCCAAAGGAATCTCCTTTTCCACAAGCACCATTTCCGCATGTTGTATGTTCTTGTTCACCCGCGGTGGCCTCTCAAAGGGGCTGCTGTCAATAACCACCCGCACAGGACCGTGCTTTTCACCTTCTCGACTGCTAAGATGCGCCGGCCTGGACACAGGGGAGGCACTCTCCTGTTTCAACCGCTTGCTGCTAGTTGAGCCAGGGGCTTCATCGTTAGCGCGTGGTCGCTTCACAGAAGCTGTCGCTCGTGGCTTTGATCGTTCTTGAGCTTTCACGGGGTCAATTCTGCCATACTCATCGTGAATGCATCGACGCTACGCTGAGTTAGTATACGAACCCCGCATGGAAATATGGTTTTATACGAACCTTGCTCTTTCGGCAGTCATCACAAGCTTTACTGCGCCCTTTCTTTCCGGAGTTAGCTCCTTCGGGGCTGGCATCGCCCGTCATAGTGACCCCATGTGACATTCCCGTGATGCTCGAACCGTATTTATCTAGTCGAGAACCATTGCTATCCTGTAAGCCCGCACCAGATGCTACTGCAGCAAGCGAATTCAGAACAGATGCTGCGTCATGTGCAGGGGATTGACCGCCTGGACCGAAAGCTCCAGTAGCCAGCTGCTTGTTTGCCGCTCCATCATTATTCTCTTCCTTATGATGGCATCGGATCCTTCGCTTGCGGCAAGCATCACAGGCCACGCGCTTGGGACCCAACCCAGAGCCACGGGGAGCAGTTCGAGGTTTGGGAGCAGATTCATCTTTCACAGTCACGTTGGAAGCGGAACTGTTTGAGACGGGGGTGGCGATAGTCGAAGGTAGCACAACACCTCCGTTACTGCTGCTAGCCGAGTCCTTTCTGGATTCGTCACTAGACTGCTCAGGCAGACGCTGCACGGCTTGTCGTTCTGCGTACATCCGTTGGTTGTCAGCGTTGCGCTCCGATCGCCGGCTTGGCCGCCCGGCCGGCTTTTTCTCTGTAAGGCTGAGTTTGGCATTGCTCTCGACCACGCCGGGGCGGGTCCACTGGGGAGCTTTTTCATTCCCACGCTTCCAGGCAATCCAAATTCCAAACTTTCTCACAGTGTCGACAGGATCTCCTGAGCCCTTGGGGATAGACCTCCTGACAGCATTTCGTAGGTCGACTGTCACACCCTCAACAAGGTAGGAACCCGCAATCAGGGCAGTCCGAAGAAGATACTTGGCGAGGTCAGGAAGTCCCTCTAACTCAGCCTGGGAATAGAAGCGTGAATTGTGATACGGCGACCCGGGGGTTTCAGTGTTGGCACGGTCTCCAAATTCATAGTAAATAGGATAATCCCTATGAAATCGATAGTTCTCGTCCTGGGCAAAGGAGTCCAAGACGGTTTGCGGCACGGGGTCGTCTTCCAAGCACTTCATGGCGGTGTGCCATTGAATCTTCTGGAAAAAGGGGTATCGAAACTTCCTTGGAACCTTGGTGTCCTTTTCGATCCTTGCAACTTTGATTTGCATTCCATAGTTGAGCCTTGTCAGAAAGTTGCCTCCGATCACAAGACTGTTCTCGGGAGTCCACACAGCGTGTATCCAACCGGATGGTATCAACATGGTATCGCCCTCAGAGAGGTCAACACGATAGCATTCCTTAGTTTGATCGCCAAGGAAGGTCGAGTCTTGAGCGGGCGAATTGCACCATTCCTCATACTTCTTGAGGTGCTTATCCTTGGGAGGGATGAAGAAAAAGGTCTTTTTACCCTTAATGATATGATAATAGACAGAGGAACCACCAAAGTCGATATGAAAATCGGTATAACAATCAGCCACAGACATCAGGCAGTAGAACTGGACCTTTGGGAACTCTCCCACTGCTTTTAATTCCTCCGGCCACACAGAATCTTGAAGATCAAGATCACGCACGATCTTGGGGCGGCGGATCAGCTTGCCGAGCTTGCTTTGCGAGACTTCCAAGCTGATAACATTCCGGACAACCTTGGGCCCTGTACTTTCGTAGTAGTCTGCCCACTTCTGCATCGTCCACCTCTTATCTTCTCCCTGTTGGGATTTAACGTCGATGACTTCGACCCTCTCTTCCGGCCCGTAGAGCTCAGAAACTGTCCTCACCGTCAGGCCTTGGGGAATTACCATGTCCAGCTGGTCTTGGCCACAATCGATCTCTTGTTCAAAGTCTACACCTTCCTGAGGAAGGTGTTCTAATAGCGCATCGAACATCTCTTGTGTGGACGCATCTTGTACAAGAGCGTCAAAATCCGGACTAACGATCGGAATCGAATCACGCGTGTTAAGCTCGGCGGGGATCACAATCGGTTCGGTCATACCACTACCTCGCTCGAAATACTCGGCAGTGACTAATTCCGGGCGCATTCGGGGGAAGCTCTCCGGCAGGAAACGCATCTTGTTTTGGCGGATGGGCTCGATATAATGGTGCTCCATCGAGTCGGTAGCGGCCTTGACTAGGCCCTGGTTAAGACCTGCATAGTCGATCGAAGTTCGAGCACGAGAAGATTTGCGGACAAACGTGGTCTGTCCGTGGATGGGGCGACATGTTCGGCAAATGAACTTGTCCACCGTTCGGATTTCACGGTCATTTTTAAAACCAGCACATACAATGTGAAACCAGCGCTTGCAGCCATCACAACTGATCCATGTGACATCGCCCTGTTCTTCCGTTTCAACTGGGATTCTCACGAGGTTGCAGGCCGCGCAACTTGCCTGACTAGATTCTTCCGATTCCGTGTCGTCTTCGAGCTTTGGTGGCCGGCGGCGAATCTGGGAGGGGTCGTTGATAATCTCCCCGGGGTCGTGGAGCTCAAACTGTGCATCTTTCAGCGTTTGTTTCGGTGTCGAGTCCCAATTGTTTTCTCCAGCGACCCCCTCATCTTGCCAAAGTATGGGTTGAAGCGTTGAGGAGCTTGTGTTCGGTCGCACACCATGAATCACCGGTCGAGATATGGCGGCAGACCCATCCGACTGGGATCTCATCCGGGATGGGGGAATGCCGTTATTTCCCGGAAGGATATTGGTCATGTTCTCGTCGTTTTGACCCCAGTATGCACCTCCAAAACTAGCTTTGACATGGCTTTGCGTATTCGGAGCATGGAAAGGATATGATTCATCCACGCTGATTCGCTTTGAGGAATGGACAGGCGGGTAAAAATTTGTAGGCCGCGCAAAGTTCAGCAAGAGCTCCGCGTCTGTCTTCATGCTATCGAAATTCGAGGACGGAGGCGGGTCCGGCGCGACGCTCGACCGTTGTTGAAAGTACAAAGAAGAATATTTCTCCGATCGCGGTCGCTTTGACGGGCGTTCGATAGATTCGGTATGTTCGGAGGGAAAGAGGGGCATGGCGGGGGTGGAGTTTTCAGAGGGGGGTCGGTAGGAGAGAGGTGCAAAAGTCGGACTCGTCGCTAGCGCGATCGTCGCGAGGGTGTCGATGGTCGAACTGGATCGGCCGTGGCCTGTCCGGGGATGAGGTCCGCCATCAGTCGTGGAGAATTTACCGTTGCTAGATGAAAAATGAGCATGGTCAGAGCTGGTAGCCCTGGGGACCGCGCGGTCCACCCGTGAAGAACGTGCGTCGGCGGCTGAGCAGGGTGAGATGGGCTCAACGGCGCGTCGCGGCGGCGAAGGGGTGCGGTACCGCGGCGGTCGGCTACCAGCATAGCTCAAAAAGGAGGTAGCACTAATCATGGTGGAAGTTGGAGATGGTATCAAAGAGCGGAGAGGAGGATGAGGTGGAAAGAACGGTGGCCGCGGAGGAGGCGATGAGACGTGCTTGCGGCAGACGGAAGCAAAGCGGGGGGGAATTCAACCACACGGGCTAAAGAGAGGCCACCGCAGGCAAAAGGAAAGTCATTCCCGGCAGAATGACAAGCGCACAAGGAGCAATGAGATGAAAGGAGATCCAGGATGGGGGGGGAGGTGCTGAAAGGGAGGCGGGAAGGTTGACGGAGGAGAGGTCGCACGGCGGAGCGCTGAGGTTGAGGGGGGGGAGGAAGAGCAGAGCGTCTCCCTCGTCGAGAGCGGCGGAAAGCCACAGCCCCAAGGATACGGGCGCGGACGGAGGCGATAAGAAAAAGAAGAGCAAGCCCAGAGATTCGATGACTCGGCTCGAGCAAGCAGCCGATGAAAGGAGCCAGCGATTGAAGGAGAGGGGAGGAAATTGAGGGCGGATGGAGATAGAATGAGAGGGGGAGAAACAGGCAAAGAAAGCAACGCAACAGAAGGAGACCGCGAGAGAGAGCGAGGCCAAGGCAGAAATATCGCTGCCTCAGGCATTATTTCGTTTGCGGCCGAGCACCGCAGCCCTGCGAGATACGATACGATGCGCATTGCCCGTCCACCTCAAACTCAAACCATACATGATTCTCAGAGGATTAGGGGATTTAACACCCTTTGAACTATTTCTTTTTCACGACGAGAGTACCTCTCCGTGGTCGCGACAGACCACCGCCGACCAGCATTGAAAAAGTGAGGCTCCTCCGCCGCTAGTCCCGAATAGGAAGCGCAGGCTCTCCTCCCGAACCTCGTCCATCGCGAATCCTCCAACGTTTCTCCTCCTCTTCTGCTGCTTTCCCCTCCTTCTCTCTCTTCTTTTTTTTCATATCCGAACACTCCCAAACCCATTGGGTTGCCGATCCAACATCTCCTGTCACTTTATTCTTCGACTTTTTTTCGACATTTTCCACTCCGCCTGAGAATGAGCCGGAAGCTCGCCCCCGAAGCCAATCGGTAAGTCTTGAAGCCGTCCCTATCGAATCGTCGTGATAACCCCTCCCGGGTCACCTGAGATCCTTCCCCCAATAATGACAATGAGCCTTATCCTCTCCATCCACCAAAGGAGAGTAAGGCGACATTATGAGTGATAGATGGTTGCTAACTGCGTTTAGGATTCTCTTTGTCAAGAACCTCAAGTACGTTGATTCCTAATTTCCTCGAGTCGCCGCCTTTCGATATACCTTTCGTGACCGTTGCGCTCCATGACCAATGGATTCGAAAATGAAGAGAGGAAAAGAGTGGCTATCAATATGGATCATGAAGCTAACCGGGAAATCTTTACGCATTTAGCTATAACGTAACGGCAGAGCAACTATTCGATCTTTTCGGAAAGTTCGGACCCATTCGGTATGTTCTTACGCTGGAATATTCTCGCCTCGTGCTTTTCTGTTTCATTTTCCAACTCTTGTGCTTTTTTAACCGGAGCTAATCGTTTATCTCTTTTCCCCCGTCATAGACAAATACGTCAGGGAATTGCGAACAACTCAAAGGGCACCGCATTTGTGGTATACGAAGACGTTCACGACGCCAAACAGGCATGCGATAAACTCAATGGATTCAATTTCCAGAACAGATACCTTGTCGGTATGTATTTCCTCTCGAAACAAACCAAAAGCCGGATCTCTTATAGTGCCTTCTAAACTCCCACTAACTCAAATTTCTTTTCGTGACAGTCCTATATCACCAGCCAGAGAAAATGCTTAGATCGAAGGAGGACTTGGCGGAAAGGCAAGAGAATTTGGAACGTCTTAAACAGCAACACGGTATAGAATGACGTTACGATTTCTCTTTTATCACTTGCTCTGCGTGTCCTTTGCATCGTCTGCAAGACATTGAGATGCGTGTTATTGTTGGTTGGTTGTGGGGTTTCCGGCGTTTTCTTTCTTCGTTCCATTTCATCTCCTATGGGTTTCATGGCTCTTGTTCATGGGTTTGAGGGTGCTGGCAGGTAGAATGACATACTCTCTGGCTATTTTCCAGAGACAGAATGGGATATCTTTCAGGGTCTGGGATTAGTTTCGTTATGCCGCGCAGTTGCGATTATCAATATAATCATTTCAACCGCCAACCACTTCAGGTGGTGAGGCAAACCTACGAGAAATAACAGCTCCATTTGTCTTTAGTGAATTGAGATAGAGAGTCTTCCCGCGGCGTGTTTCCCTTACGATCAGGCAAGCCTGATATCTGTGTTTCAGGATCGAGGAGCCGATCAGATGGGGGCATAGAACCCAGCTCACTAGTCCAACGAGGGGGATTCTTTCTCAAAGATCAATGTAGGCTTAAGCATTCGAGGGAACTAGTGCATGCCCAGACTTGCAATCAGCATCATGAAGTCGAGCTTGCAGAGTATCCACTCCTGGGAGACGCTAATTATGTCACCGTGGTTATACTGAACAAATGATTGAGGCTCCAAAGATTTACTCAGATATCCATAATTAAATTGATATTGTCTCAGAATTATTTAGCACAAGCTTCCCGTGAAGATTTTTAAATAAAACAGTGCCTTGTAGGTACTCCGTACATACTCTACTTGCTCGCACAAAAACCTGGGGGAGGTCTGTTGATATACATCGGATGTGCATATCCCTTGCATATATAGAATTGGTTTCGAGGATGTTTGTGAGAAATCAAGTGACAACTTCATCCGCATTTCCATTTTCTACAGAGTTTTTCTATGGCCTCAGGTGCCATATGATCACAACAGATGGAAGAGTATACTAGCAGGTCGTTACTGTAGTTGGTTAGATTGACCAGGGATAACAGGTGCCCAGTGCTTGGTGCAGTGCAGTGGCTTGTCTGAGTAGTGGCCCCCACCAAGTGGTTTCCTTCGTTTCAAAATCAGAACAGGAAGAGACCTTGAAGGGGAAAAGAAATGACCTCTGATTCATCCCTGATTTCTCGACTTCTCGACTTCTCATCACCAATTATTATTATAACCCTCTAAATCATAGCCGCATATCCTGAAACTCTTGTCTATACTCATTTGGGTAATAACTAAGGGGTTGCTTCGTGAGGGCAAGTAAGACAGAAGCAGCCTCATAACAATGGAAGGTGGTTACTAAGGCTCAAATAAGGCATGTGGGTGAAGAATTCTGTATTGGGAGGATTTCCCCAGTGAAGGAATCATGTCACTGTGAGATAGGAAGTCCTCAAGTCTGTTGTTATTTATGCTTTTCGCACTAAAGGGATGAAATAACTTGGAATTAAGGGAATCTGACTAAAAAGCGGGCTAGTGGCCACAGCCGCCGAGCTGCTGCGGGGCGCAGTCTGACCTCGTTCTCCCAGGCTTGAACCGTGACTCCTCAAAATAACCTGCCTACCAATAAACCCACCCTGGCTGGATCAGGCTCCTTGCTGGCAAGAGAGTTTACTCTTCTTCTTCCTTTTCGTCCTCGAGCTTCTCTTCCCACTCTTCTGTCGTCTCCAAATTCTTCATGCATGCCAACCCTCTTTGACACCCGCCTCTTTCTCCACCGCCATTCGATCCTCTTGTTCCATATGCGCGTCATCCAGGCTGCCTACTAGGGAGTTTTGCAGGACTGACGAACAACCTCAGGAATCAGTATATTCCCCACGATCAGCCTTGTTCTGAGGTCTGTCTTCGTGCCCTAGCAGACTGGCAATAAACTCCCACCTCCCTTTTCCCCTATCTCGAGCAAAGAAGACCCAGATCGACATGACGTCCATATCAGTCCCGTCCTGGATCACAGTGGCCATCTTTGCGACGCTCAGCACCTGTGTGGATGTGTCTGTTTCTGGAACCAGTTCCTTGTCAAACTCATTACCATCTCCAACGCCTCAATCTATGCCCTTCCATCTCGCAAACTCGGGTCCTTCAGAAGATGACGATGATAATGGAGAGTGCCGACTCCTTGGTCCATTCTCCCTGTTCGTGCAGGCGGCGCTAGGGCTATTAGCCCTGCTATCTCTAGTCTACAAACGATGGAAAGAACGTCCTCAGCGCCCCGTAAAGGTGTGGGCGTTTGATGCCTCGAAGCAAGTGTTCGGATCAGGGATGCTCCATCTCGCCAACCTCCTCATGTCTATGTTTTCCGCCGGTCAATTTGAGATCACAAGCAAATATAAACCGAACCCGTGCTCCTTTTATTTGTTAAACCTGGGAATCGATGTGAGTTTCCCCACCTGAACCTGCAACCTCTCAGTACGTAGCTGACCGCATATCCAACTCCAGACTACGCTTGGCATCCCGATCTTGATTTTCATCCTCCACATCTTAAATCGATTGGCGGCGTACACTGCCCTTGCGAATCCTCCCGAATCTATCGAATCTGGGAACTACGGCCAGCCTCCTCGTGTCACTTGGTGGTTCAAACAGTCCGTAATATACTTCATCGGCCTGCTGGGCATGAAGATCTGCGTCTTCTTCCTGATTCAGATGTTGCCGTTTATCGTCAAAGTAGGCGACTGGGCCTTACGATGGACTGAGGGCAACACAGCCGTCCAGATTGCGTTTGTTATGTTGATTTTCCCCGTTATTATGAACGCTATTCAGTACTACATCATCGATATCTTCATCAAGAAACCGATGTCCGCATCAGATGATCTACTGGACGAAGGCCATAGCTCTGGAAATGGCCGCACGGATAACGATCGTGAAGACCGCCGTGCATTACTTGCCGGTCTGGATGATGATGATGATGATGATATGCTCCATTCAGAACATGATATTGTAGGGAAGGGCAGCGGAGCGATCCCAGATAGCCCCTCTCGAGCAAAAGAAGCCTTAACCCAGTTTGGCTTGCCCAATTACAACCCGATTCTTGAACATGAATTTCGTTCTGCGTCGGGAACGCCATCATCCACTTCTAGCAGCAGCCCCGGTGGATATGATGAAATGACGTCCTCTACGAAACTAAATAAGCAACCAAAAACTCCATAAAGTCCCATTTTTTCCTATTTACTTGTTGAAAGTGTTTCATGTGTTGGCGTTCGGAGATTCGTGTTGCATTTGGAAATCCTCTTATAAACGTGTCGGGCGTGGTTTGGTATATTTTTCCCTTTTTATGCAGTGTCTTCTTTTGGAGTTAGAAAGGTTAGCCGAGATATGCGCATGAATTATTTTCTATTTCCACCCATTTTTCTATTGTAGGTCCTCAACGCATCTTCTCAGTAACATATGTTGTTGATGCCTTGCGACCTGAGGCACATAATTCTACCGCCAAATATACCGCCAACTTCTGCCGTTGCGCGCAGAAAATTATTTTGTCCGCGGATTCGATCTCTGCAGAAATTAAATACGTTGACGAGGCCCATCGGCGTGGCATTCGATCAATTTTTGCCATTTTAAGTAGTGTTTCACTTCCCCCCCCCTCTTCCAAATTTAATTTGTACACTATCGCCAGCCGCCCCTTGGCGATACATTCCATCCGCCACGATGCCGCGAACAAATGTCAAAGAGAAGAAACGCCATGATGAAAAGAAGATTGCCGACAAAGATGAGACAGAAAAGAAGCTGGAAAGCTTGCTTTTTGGCGACGATGATGCATTCCAGAGTGCATTGAAGAACCAGCACGATCTCGACTCAATGGCTCTCACGACGATCAGTGACGAAAGCGGGGATGAAGAAATGGAGGACGAGGAGACGGGGCGATACGATGAGAATCTGGAAGACGTAGCTGATGCTGATGTGCGCTTCCCTTTTTGAAATTGATTTCGATTACTATGGGTAGCTTGAAACTGACATCTTTCTGATATAGCTTTTCTTCCTTGACTCCGGAGCCGGCCCTGTTTCCACGGAACTTGAAGAGTCCCCCGCGACCCCGGCGGACTCAGATCAGGGCGAAGATGACGAAGAAGCGGATGAGCTTCCTGCGGTGTGGCATGATAGCGATGACGAGCGTTTGACTGTGTCTCTCGCAGGCAAGGATAGACTGCGAAAACTGCGTCTGACGGAGGATGAGGACATTATCAGCGGCAAGGAGTATATCCGGAGACTCCAGCGGCAGTACCAGGAATTGCACCCTACTCCTGACTGGGCGAACCCAAATCTGAAGAAGACGCAGGATGGCGAGGAGGATGAAGATTCTGACCGTGCGGTCGAGATGGACACAGATGACGAAGAGGGAACTTCGACACAGCCATTGGCTAAACTCCTCCAGGGTGTAGATTTCACGAAGCTCGAAGATGATAGCGGGCCAGGTGGGAAGAGAAAGCTGCGCGCGGAAGTTATTGGAATTGCGAGGTTGAAGGATATCGGAAAGGACCAGCCGGTAAGTCACGAATTCGTCATAAGCCTTTTATATATACTAACTAGAATGATAGTCGGCTGTGAGCTCGCTCACCTTCCATCCACACTACCCAATCATCCTCTCCTCGGGACCAGCCTCAACGTTGTTCTTACACCATGTTGCTCCTGACGCGCCAGCTCCCAACCCACTTCTTACATCTCTTCACATCCGCAAAACCCCGATCACCACCTCCGTCTTCACACCCACAGGCAACCAGATCTACGCCTCGGGCCGGCGCCGCTTCTTCCACATCTGGGACCTGAATAGCGGCAAGGTCGACAAGGTCAATGGCTCCTCGGACCGCAAATCCGAACAGAAATCCATGGAACACTTCAAACTCTCCCCCTGCGGCCGCTATATCGGCCTCGTCGGCTCCACCCGCAAGGGCGGCGGCGTCATCAACGTCCACAACGCGGGCACCTCGCAGTGGATCGCCCAAGTGCGCGTCGACGGCCGCGGCGGTGTCGCTGATTTCGCCTGGTGGAAGAACGGCGAGGGTATGACGGTCGTCAACCTCAACGGCGAAGTCTCCGAATGGGACGGCCAGCTGAACCGGGTCATCGCCCGCTGGAAGGACGCCGGCGGAGTCGGCACCACCGTCCTCCGACTCGGCGGTGACTCTAGCCTCCCCGAACTTGGCGGAGACCACTGGGTCGCCATCGGCAGTCGCAGTGGGATCGTCAACATCTACAACCGACGGGAATGGGCGAGCGCCTACAAGACCCATCTCGCCTCGAAGAAGGCCGACGCTGCGGATGCCTCATCCGCTATCCCGCGCAACCCCGAACCCGTCCGGGCATTAGACCAGCTCGTGACGCCTATCAGCCAGATCGAGTTTGCTCCGGATGGCCAGTTCTTTGCTATGGCTAGTGAGACGAAAAAGGATGCTTTGAGATTAGGTATCTCCTCCCCTCCCCACAAAACTGCTTGTTACTACCTACGCTTTAGAGTTTGTTTGCTGATCAATGTGTTAGTCCACCTCCCAACCTGCGCTGTATACCGCAACTGGCCCACATCCAGTACGCCTCTAGGACGGGTCACGTCGGTGGCTATCTCGCCCAACTCGGAGTATCTGGCCGTTGGAAATGACCGAGGACGTATCCGACTGTGGGAGATCCGGGGATGAAGGGAAGGAGTGAATTATAGATTACGTTACCAATATCAAAAGAAAAAGTTTGGGATAGTTATTAGAGAAATAGAGATGCGAATTGAAATCTCACACAAACCCTAATATCAAATTGAGTAGACGAGATTAATCCAAAACCAATCAAATCCAGTTTATCTAGTTGGAGGTCGAATTCAAATTTCTCCCTCAAAACACCTCAACCAAATCATAAAATCAAATCAAATCAAAACACCCTATCGCAACACCAGCAACACAACACCATACCATCCATGCATTCTATCCTTCTTTCCGTCAACCCTCTAACCAAGGCTACCTAGAAGATCCTACATGGAGCAAAACCAGGCAAATCAGTAACCACTCAACCTAAATAGAGAGCAGAATCAGAATCAGAATCAGATATGAAAACGTACCCCGATGACAGGAAGACCGCTGAGCTATACATTCGTAAACGCAGAACGAGTTAGCAAATTGTCCCAACAAGACATTATAAAAGTAGAGGAGGGCACGAACAAGACCAACTATTTCGCCGAGCTGTATCATATAAACATAAATTTTTTTTACCATGGTTAGTTCTTCTTCTATCCTATTCTCTATACTTATACCCCCTCTCCCTCGCTTTTGGATAAACTCACCGGGTCCTATATAATCACCCAGAATAATTAGCCAAAACACACTCGATTATCAAGAGTAGCCAACTGCAGTGGCTACCTAGGTAGGCAATTGAAGATAGAAAAGGGGAAGGAAAAAAAACTCACACTATCCTTCTCCGTGTCAATATCCTCCTCTGACCCCTCACTGGGAGTCGTAGCCGGGTGGTTGACCGCAACACTCGAGGTCGAGCTCTCAATCGCAACGGACGAAGACTGCTGTTTGCTAGCAGATGGGCTCGCCGGTGCTGCCCCCGCCGCCGACGAAGAAGAAGAAGAAGAAGAAGAAGAAGGAGAGGCAGCGGCAGCAGCGGTCATCTCGCTATCAGGCAATGCGGCAGCGACCTGAGGGTCTTTTCGGGCCTCGGGGTCCCTGTAGTGCGGGACTGCGAGGGCAGAGGCTGCGGCTGTGACGAGGAGGGCGAGGGAGAGCTTCATTTTGGATGGTGAATTAAATTCACTGAACCTAGGATGTGGCCTGTCTGTGTAGGAAAAAAAAGCTTGGGCGAAACAAAGCAAATGGAAAGAAGGTGAAAAAAAAATTAAGAAAAAGCGGGAATGCTCACCTATATATAGCTTGCTCTATACGATTGATGCGAAAGACGGATTCAAAACCTTAGAATGCGTCAATCCTGGGCTTATTCCGGAGGACTTGGGAATGTCATTGTGTCTGACTGCAGAAGGTTGACGTCTTTTCAGGGTTCAAGAAACGCAAACAAGATAAAAGTGCTAAAGGAGGGTATCGGTGCTGATACCTAGGTAGTTTGCGGTGTTTCTTCTGATGTTCTCGACCATTGTTCTGGCTGGAATGTTTGTTTGTTAGGATGGTTAGTTGTTGATGTCCGCATGCGGAATGCTGTTGTCGAAGCTTAGCACGAGTGCAGAATTGAATTAGGAAGATGTCAAAAGGACTTCGAAAATTGGAAAAAAAAAAAAAGGAAAGCCAGAATCTGATGGTTTGTCTAACATCGTCTAACATCATGTCTATGACTTTAACACTGTAGGCCTAACCATGAAAAAGCCCCCAAGTTTCGTGTCCCTTTACATGTAGGTCCAGACATTTTTTTTCTGGTCGTAGCCAAGTCCTCCCCTGGAGTAGTCACAAAATAAAATACTGAGAATCCAAAATAAGAGCGCCGATCCACATAAGTTCATGCTAAAACATTAAAGCAAGGTCTTCATCTCGCTTGCATTGCGGATACCGGCCATGTTGCCAGCGCGGACACGCTTCAGGGTCAAAGCGGCAATCAGCGCGGCACCAACACCAGATCCATCTTCGGCCGCCTGGATGATCACCTTGTCCTTCTCGTGGGGCTGCCAGTCCAGGATCTCGCGCAGGGCC
Source organism: Aspergillus conjunctus (assembly GCA_027569095.1). NCBI lineage: Eukaryota > Fungi > Ascomycota > Eurotiomycetes > Eurotiales > Aspergillaceae > Aspergillus > Aspergillus conjunctus. The sequence continues at coordinate 38,795 of JAPDEL010000060.1, read as the reverse complement.
AAGGCTCCGCGCGCCTTGAAGTGCGGGTATTTTGTGAAGACGGAGCCATCCGCTCCAACGTGGCATGACTCAATGTTCTTCTTCTTGCAAATGGCGGCCACACCGCAGGCAGAGAGACGGGCTGCTCGTGTACCGATCAGCTCGGCCAGACGACGCATCATCTCCAGCTCCGCTCGAGAGGCTTTGAGGTTCAACTTATTCTGGACCAACTCCTCGGTCTCCAGAAGGTTCTCGTACGGATCCTCCTCAATGGCAGCCAGGAAGGAGGAATCCAGCAGATACGGCGTGCGGAGCTTCGAGGCATCCTGACCCTCGAAGATGAGACCCGGTCGGTTGTCCAGCAAATCGACCAGAACCAGACGGAAAATCTCACCGAGATAGAGACCAGCGGTCATCTTCTCAAAGGCCTGTTGGCCGGGACGGGGCGAGTCGCGGTCGATGATATGATCGTATTTGGTAAGAGGGAGAACGATGTGTTCGTTGTCGAAAGCTCCGTACTCGCAGTTGATGGCGATGGGCATGTCCGGGGGGAGGTTCATATGAGCCAGCTTGGGCACGGAGCCCGCGTCTTCCATGTAGGCGGCATTGACACCCGTTCCGAAGATGCAACCAATCCTCATCTCCGGGTCTGTGTAGGAGGAGGCAATCAGGGTTCCGGTGGTATCGTTGATCAAGGCTGCGACCTTGATCGGGAGTCCCTGTAGTGATTCCTGTCAGTAAATTTAAAGGTAGGCAAAAAGAGGAGCAAACCTACTCGCTCCTTGAAAATCGCCTCCAGAGGCGGAACCACATCCTGGCCCTCCACACCATCAATGTCGAAGCCCTTGGTCCAGCGCTGGAGCACACCATGATCAATGTACTCTTGAGTGGCGGGGTAGGAAAAGGTGAAACCCAAGGGCAGCTTGGCCAGGTCCTCATTCTCGTGGTGAAACTCGATGAATTGCTGCACGCAGTCGACAATGTATCCCCACAGCTCCTCGGCGGTGCCGGTCTTCAGCTCCTCGGGCATGCGGTACTTGGACTGGATGATGTCGAAACCACCGGTCTCCTCGGTCAGGGTAATTTCGCAGACTCGGAGGTTAGTACCACCCATATCGAGGGCTAGGAAAGTTCCCTGTTCTTCACCATCGGGGAATCCCATCACCCAGGTGACGTTCATAGGCTATCGGGGTGTGATGTCAGTCAATGCACAGTCAACGCGGTTCGATGGTGTATAGCTGGAGAAAACGCACAATATTTCCACCCTTGACGCTGAGACCTAGAACGCCATCGATCAGTCAGAATAGATCGATATATTTATTTATGTACTTTCAATGGAGGTTGTTGGGAAGCTGTTGCGAATTAAACCCACCTTTCTCCAATTCCTTTATAAAATGGTCAACAACCTGTTTGAGCTTTGGAGCATCGACGGTAAAGATATCCTCAAATTCCTTGATGTATCCCAGGAGATCCTGGGGCATGTCCGACATGGATCCTACAAGAGCAATGTTGTTAGAATTCACCTCATAAATCGTGAAAGCATGCAGTGGTGGGGGAGTCTATGGTGATGTCAACGTACCCCGACGGGAGGGAGGGCGCTTGGGACCGAGGCCAACCATGATGACCGATTAAGGATGGGATGGATAAAAGAATACAAGAAGATAAAGATAGGGAAGAGAAGGGGGAATCGACAGGAAGGAAGGAAGAGGAGAAAGTATAAACGAAAAAGAGAAGAAGATGCAAGCGGAAAGGTTGAGGGAAAGAATGAAGTAACTTCAGGCAGTCGCCAGCGTGGGGGAGTCGACTCGAGAAGCTGCTGGATGAGGCGTGGATTGATGGATATTAATGGGTCGAAAAACCCCACAATCGATTAAATCACAGCTTGCCGATCTCACCGGTTTATTTTTTGGGGATTTTCGACCTCGACCCTGACTTGTAGAGTGGGAATCATTCATCCATCTGATTAGCCCGTCGAGGGACTCTTTGTCTGGCCCGTTTTTTGCTTTTTCCTTGCCGCGGGCTTGAGAATCATCTTGTTACTTTCGATACATCCATTCTTCCATCTTTGATCGTGAGTTGTCTGTGAGGCTTTCTGATAGCCTATGAAATGATAAATAGCGAGCTCCCTGCAGGCCACTTGAATGGGCTCCACCGGAGTAACTCGGGATCCACTGCGGTGAGCGTCAAATCATGGTAGGCTATTCTGTCCCCCAGCATCAGAAATAAGAACGAACAATAATCGAATAATAACAGGACCAAATAAGTAATGCTGATGCAAGGCTGTGGTCACGGGGACATCCAAACCGTGAGCTTCGCCCATCAGCTGATGCTCCAAAATCCTTCGCAACCAAAGCAATAAAATCCTGGGTTTTGGATTGGATCTTAGGCTCAGAAGGGAATGGCGGCTGCTGGTTCCTGATGAGACTAAGCATCACTAATCTGGACACCAGAAAGAGCGAGAAGGAATTGGTCTAGATCTCTCACCGATATGTCCATCTCCCACGAGCAACTGCCTATTGAAATACCCCTCTTTGCTGACTTCATTCTGACAAGCGACGCATTGAAGCTGCCCCACGCGATGGCTTGACACTTGGCCTCTGAAAGTGAATGCCCCAATCATCCCCAATAATGTTCTATCCAGGGCTATACTCATTCCTCCTCCCTGAGCAACTAGCTATATCAAGTCTTTAGCAGGAGGTCATATTAAACTCATCAATCTAACCCACTCGGGAGGATTCCAGAATACAATCTTTAATATCACCGGCGTTATATTAATGAAGCAAGTACAGGGGTCAAAGTCCACAGCTTCGTGAACGTTCCTGAAGAACCCTCTATCTCTTAGTCATCCCCATTCGATCAAGCTGCTCTGCAGTAAATCGACTTGGTTTCCAGGCTTGGCTCCATCCATAGCCTCCACAATTCCTCCGAATATACCAGGTCTAACTGCATCCAGACCTAAAGCATGCTTGAGATGGGTGATCTGCAGATATTGCGAATATTAAAATGACCTCGAGTACCACTTTTCGCCGCTTCAGTTACTGATGGGTCTCTATTAGGCAGATGACAAACACGACCTTGTGAGCTAGGTATAGTTTGTCTTTCTGAAGGAAAAAGGAAACAAGAGGCATTGGTGTTACTACATGGCGCTAAAGGGGAGAGGCCTCCTCCTGGATCATGCAGGAGCTGTGCGTTTCTTTCTCGGAGTTGCGGACAGTACGTTTCCATCATCAGGACAGCAATTCGAACAACTCAACAATGCTGCTAAAGAACCTCCTCGTCTCTTCCCTGGTCGAGTCCGCGACGACCAATTTCCACGGTAGCTGCCATTCAAGGCAGGTCTAGCCGGCTGGACTTGAGCTTGAAGCATAGTTTGCTCTAAGTAGCATCGAGTTGTAAAACGAGTTGGCCGACAACACTGATTTGACAACGAGCAGCATACCAATTTGCAGGGGACATCCACCCGCACCAACGATGAAAGTGGCGTATGTTCTAGTCTAACCACTGCTAATCATTCTACAGCGCTTCATCATCAATGTCGCCAAACCTGGCACTTTTGTGCTTTGCAAGTATCCAGTAAGACGATGTGGCCATCCTCGAGACATTGGGAAAGGCTCTCTAGGCTCTCGACCCCTCCGCTTAAACCGTAGGGCTAGTCGTCAAACTTCTCAAGCTTATGGATGCATTTCTATGAAACTCTGCTCTTTAACAAGTCAACCATCGAGCAAACATAGAACATCAGGACGTACAAATATAATCTACCAATGTCATCCATTAAGTTTAAATATCTACACATGTCTCATGTTTATCATTTATCATCCCAAACACCCTCTTCAAAAGTTCGGGCCCCGAAACCGTCCCAGGGATAAAATAAAACCAATATATAAAAACCACAACGCCAACCCTCGAGCAGAGCTCATGCCATGCAGCCGACTCTGCCTCTAGAGCATGATTTTCAAGACTTGTTCTCCCGCGCTAGATGTGGAAAAACATGAGCCAAACGTCCACTTTGTTCGCCGTCCACATTGGCGCTGTGGGTAGACGCCTGCGCGGGATGTGCCACTGAGCCATCCAGATGCTCCCGCACGCGTTTCTGATATGCATCCGAAATCTCCAAAGTCTTATCGACCTCCGCGGTCAACCGCTCAACCTCTTGGTGCAGCCGCTCTTCGCGCGTCGCAGGCGGCGCCAGCTCAGCCTCCCGGTCCTCCTCCACGGGGTTCGTCTCCTCCCACAGCCTCTGCAGGTCTTCCTCCCAGCCCATAGCCCGCGCGAATTTCCGGACCCCCTCATCACAGTCGCCCAAGACCAGGACATCATCAGGACGGGATCCCAGCCCGCCAACCTTCTCCCGGTTGATAAGCACACGGGGAACCCCCTGCTTACAGAACGCCGGCAGACTCGCAAACGGCTGCACGGACAGACTCGTCCCCATCACAATACATAGATCCGCTGCCGCGGGGAGCGTCCGATTCAGAAAGAACGACTCCGGCAGCGCTTCCCCGAAGAACACAATATCCGGCTTCACAAGGCCCTCGCACTCAAGGCAGACCGGCACCGTCCCTGTCGCAATAGCCTCCTTTATCCGATCGTCTGGGTACGCAGCCTTACACTCGATACAACGCTGCGACGCAAAGCTCCCATGCGCCTCCACGATCATCTCCCCCGGTAGGCCCGCCACCCGCTCGAGCGTATCGATATTCTGCGTGAAGTGTTTCAGCAACCGGCCCTTGTCGTAGAGTAGTTTGATAAACGAATGCACAATCGTCGGTCGGTATTTCCCCGGAGCCAGCTCCTTCGCTAGCGCGTAGAATGGCCGTGGGTTATCCTTAAAGAAACTTATATCGAACACGGCTTCGGGGTCGGGCAGGTTCAAATGAACGAGATTAGCGTAGATACCTGTATCCGGGGACCGGAAATCTGGTATCCCTGCCGATGTACTGATCCCTGCGCCGGCCTAAGAACTCATTTAGTATTTTTACTTGATAAAGAGAGAGAGAGAAAATCTGGGAGAGGGGTTCATACCATGACCACAATCCTCCGTACATGCTTCTCCTTTATATACTTCGCTATTCCCTCCAGATCCCTCGTCTCTAGCACAGATGGTGCATTAGGGTCCACCACGGTAGACGGTTCATTGCCCATGATGCGAGATAAACGGCTGTGTGGTGTTTGGATCTGCGACGTCGGCCAACGATGAGGTGAGAGTAAAAATCTGGAGTCTAAGCGACAGTATGCAGGAGAAGGAGCTCGTTGAGTCTTTTTGGAATAGGAAATGTGAAGGTATCAGGAAGAAAACTGAGTGACGTGACGTCGCAGCTTTATCGAATTTTACCTGATTGGGAGTGGTTACTGCCTGAGGCACGAATGCTTATTCGGTGACACTTTTATCGGGATACTATAGGGCCAACTCTGAATATTGAACAAGGTATTGACCACATCAGGTCTTTTAATCTATTTCGCTACCTGAGTAGCCTGAGAGATATTCTCTCCATATATCAAGCTATAACAATCCAATCATCTAATCAGTGCAGATAGAGGCAGAGTTATACTGTTCTCACCGCCTCGGTTTCTGCTGCCTCCTGTTTGGTGGCATCTTCATTCAGCTTCACCAAAACAACCTGGCCTCCCCTTTACCTCTCGTCCCCTGCTTCGGTCGTTGCCCTTTGCTCAATTACCCTCTCAGTTGCTGCCTGGGAGAATGTCTAATCCACCCCCTGTCGCTGTCAATGGGCACTCGGCGACCCCCTCCCCCCCCTCTGACGAGCAGCGCCCCCCCGCCGATGATATCTTCAATGCTAGCTCCGTAGCCGAGATCAGGGCCACCCTAACCCACCTCCACGAACAGGAGGCCTCGGTCACAGCTCGCCTAGATGCCCTCGTCGCTTCCCAGAAGGACTTTTCCCGAGAACTTGGTCGATTGGATCTCCTCCGGGCCCATCTCGGCTCTCAAACCAGCACCACCCGGGCCATCAGCCATGGCATGCTTTCCGACGCCGCGTCCACGGCAGACCGCATCTCGAGCGCCGTCCGTCGACTCGACCTAGAGCAGTTCCGCGTGAAATCAACACTGGAGATGGTGGAGCAGGTGTCGGAACTGAAAGCGTGCGTGCTGGGAGTCGCGGGGTCCATGGGGGCGCCGCAAGACTGGGAGACCGCCGCGAGCTACTTGAACCGAGCCTCCAAGGTCCCCTCGGAGGTGGTCCTGGGGGGCTTCGCAGCCCAGATGGTCCCTACGGCGGAGGTACCGGATCCGCCAAACGTGACGCTGCACAATTCGGCCGAGTCGCTCTGCGGGCTGTTCCTCCGCGAGTTCGAAAAGGCCGTCAAGGAGAACAATGGGGCCAAGATCACGCGGTTCTTCAAGTTATTCCCTCTCATCGGCCGCTCGGAGGTCGGTCTGGATGTCTACGGGCGTTATGTCTGTCAGGGAGTGGCGGCGCGGGCGCGGTCTAATCTCAACGCGGCCCCCGCGACCACCCCCCATGCCCCGGCGGATGGGTTCTTCTACGCAAACACGCTCACCAAGCTGTTTGAACATATCGCGCAGATTGTTGACGGTCATGGTGGACTTGTGGAGCGCCATTATGGCCCGCGGAAGATGAACCGCGTTATTGAGCGCTTGCAGCTGGAGGCTGATGTCCAGGGCGGCATCGTGTTGGACACCTGGAGTGACGAGCGCCACGTGGACCGTAAGCTGACTGATATCAAGTCGTACGCGTTCACCTTTTTGGTGCAGAGCTTCCTCCCACCGCAGCGCAGCTCCACGCCGCGATCCAACTCCCCGGCCACCCGGGATGGAGTGGAGGACGAGGGGGTGGATATGAAGGAGATTGATGGTCTGCTGAATGAAATGGCCGTCATGCTGGGACGTTGGTCGCTTTACTGTCGGTTCTTGGCCGAAACCTGCAACGTACGTGGTTACCACCTTTGGAGGAAAACGAAACTAATTTGTCCACAGCCTCCCGGTGACGACGACCAAAAGTTCGCCCTCCCCCAGTTCCTACAAGAGTCGACCCTCTCCAGGAAAATTGGCGACCGTCTGACTGCCCCGTTCAACACGATGACGACCTTCTTCTTCCGGCGGTCCGTCGAGAAGGCCTTCCAGTTGGACGAGCAGCCGTCCGGCTTAACGTTGAACCCGCAGCGTCCACTTAAGGCCGATCCGCCGCATATCACCTCCGCCGTAGACGACATCATGTACATCGTCAACAAAGTCCTTCAGCAGTCCCTCGCAACATCACAGATCGCCGTTGTCACGAGCGTCGTGCCCACGCTCTCGCGCGTGCTCGGGTCCGACTTCATCGGCATGACGCAGCGCAAGATGCGCGACGAGTGTTACCCACGAGCCTCGCAGCACGGCGCACCACCCCCGGAACAGATCGTGATCTCTTTCCTCGTACTGATCAACAACCTCGACGTCGCCGTCGACTACATCCGACGCATCGTCCAAAACATCACCGAGTCCAAGAAACCCGTCCCCGGGCCCGACGGCCAGCTCGAAGAAGCCAACCAACTCCAGACCCTCTTCCCACGGCCCGCCGACGCCGAGCTGGTCGCCCAAACCCTGCAAACCCTCTCCACGTCCTTCGAAGCCAAAGTCACCGATCTCCTCTCCGATGGCATCCAAGTCATCTTCAACAACGTCATCAAACACCGTCTCCGCCCCATCCTCTCCGAGGCCTTCCGCGACATCGAATACCAACCGGGCGGCGACGGCGACCCCACCCGCATCGTCGATCCCGAGTACAGCGACAGCGACGACCCCCACCACGACATCGATCACGACGATCCCCACCAGCACAACCCGCACGATCCCTCCTCCTCATCCACCTCCGCCAGCCGCGCAGAACTAGTCCGCCCCCGTTTCGCAACCGCCTGGACCGAGCTCCTCCTCCCGCTCTCCCGCATCCTCAACCCCACCGCCTTCGACCGTCTCCTCACCGTCACCGTCAGCTACCTGGCCCGCCTCCTCGAGAAACGCCTCTGGGCGTACCAAGGCCGCGTCAACGCCATCGGCGCCACGCGCCTCGAACGCGATGTCTCCGGGGTGGTCAGTGCGGCCGTCGACGTGGGCGGCTCCGCGGCCGCCAAGACGGGCCGGTACCGGCACCGGGAGACCTTTGCGAGGGCTCTGCAGATGGTCATGGTGATGGGGATGGATGAGGATGAATGGGAGGATGTGGTGAGGGGTGGGGAGACGGCGGATATTTTGGATAAGTTGAGTGGGGAGGAGCGGAGGAGGGTGAGGGGCATGGTTCGGCGGTAGTTTCTTTCCTATTTATTTCTATCTCTATTTCTAGTTGCTACCTTGTACCTGAGGGTATATTCTTCTCGAGCTTTTATCGATATCGATGATAAAAGGTGTGTATTTCCAAAATGAATAAACGCATCTATAAAAAGGTAGATGCTAATTGGTCAATTGATTCTTGTCCTTCTATCCCGTCTAAATCGTTTTATATCGGTATGTAGGAAGACTTTGTGTAATGGTTATTTATATAAATTTATATAAGGTAAAAAAGGTAAAAGACAAGTTTTCAGATATTATTTACAACTTCATCCTATCTGAACTCAGAAGTGAGATTTCTTTTCTCTCAATCAAGAAAGCAGTAAATGACCAACGCCTGCTTGCTGGCACAAAAATAATATAGTGAGGGAGAAAAAATAATACAGGATAAAAAAAATATATGGCTCAGCCAACCAGGTGATAGATGAAGAAACGGGAAGGGATATCTCGGGCACACACAAAAAATAGTCAGTAGAGAGAAAAAGAAAATCAACGCGATTTATTTATTTATTGGTGGGAAGGGGGAGGAGGTACGATTTTCTCCTCTTCTGTCAGGGCAGGCGGTTGCTGTTCCTTGATCTCTTGGATTTCGGACCCCACGCTGCCCCGGCTGTCGATGACGGCGGGGGTCTGGCCATCCAGCATCATCTCGCTGTGCTCGCCGATGCCGTAGCGGGCGGCAGCGGGAATCTCGTGGCCGTCCTCGAGCTGGTTCTGCTTCTGGGGGGTCCAGGCGAGGTAGTCGCGGCGGACCTCGACGTAGTCGTAGGCAAATTCACCGAGTTGGTCGTCATCCATACCGAGGAGTTCGGCTTCTTCGGAGGCGCGCAGCTTCAGGCCAGGGATGGCATTGATGGCGTAGGCGATGATGGCAGAGACGACGAACGAGTAGGCGGAGGCGGCGACGATGTAGGCGATCTGGATATAGAGTTGCTTGTAGTTGTGGATGACCCAGCCGCCCATACCGGTGCCGACGTTGACGCCGTCGAGACCGATGATGGCGTCATCGGCGAAGAAAGCGTTGAAGATAAGTCCGATGATACCGGCGACACCGTGCTCAGCGAACACATCCATGGAATCATCAATGTGGATCCAGTACTTGACTGTACTCTATTATTAGCGGTTGTTGTTTAAAAAGTAAATCTCGACAGATGGGGACATACCCTTGGTGGAGTAATTGCAAACAATTCCAGTGACAATACCGAGAATAACAGAAGCCCAGGGGCTGAGGAAACCGGAAGCAGGAGTAGCAGCAACAAGGCCAGAGATAGTGCCGGAACACCAGCCAACCATGGACCACTTGCGAGCCAGACGCCAATCGAGAATCACCCAGCTGGCGGCAGCGAAAGCAGCAGTCAAGTTGCTGTTCCAGCAGGCCATGGTCGCACGCAGGTTGGCACCGAAGGCCGAGCCGCCGTTGAATGCAAGCCATCCGAACCAGAGGAAAACGGTACCAAGCAAGATCAGGGAGACATTGTGGGGGCGGAAGTTGAGCATCATGCGTTCCTGGCGACGGCCCAAGACCATCGAGTAGGCGAGAGCGGACAGACCGGATCCGATTTCGACGGGACCACCTCCAGCATAATCCAACACGCCATATTTCATGGCCCATCCGTTCACGTTCCAAACCCAGCAGGCGAGAGGGCAGTAGACGATCGTAGCCCAGACGAAGGTGAAAACCATGGCGGGGAGCAGGCGTCCACGCTCAGCAACAGCTCCCATGATAATCGCAGCGGTAACTGCACAGAATTGCATCTAATCGCCAGAACTTGTCAGTCAACTTGGTCCCAAGTAGGTTTTGTTAGGCTGGTGGCGGACTACCTGGTAGAATGCATAGAGCAGGTTGGGGACAAGCGGAGATCCAGGGCTGGGATCAGCCAGGGTCTTCATCAAGCCGAAGTTGCGCAGGTTACCGATATATCCATTGGTGGCCGTGGTGGAGAAAGCGAGCGAATAACCCCAGAAGTACCATTGGAATGTAACAACACACATGGAGGCCATACAGGCCCAGATCATACTCAGAGCCGACTTACGACGAGCGAGACCCGAGTATAGGAAACCGAGACCGGGGATCATGAGCATGACCATGGCGGAGGAAACGATAATGTAGGCTTGGTCCCCGGATTGAAACCATTTGTTCAGATTCTCCGTCCCTAGATGGTACTGTTAGTTCTGTGTTGTTCAGCTCGGTTGGCGGAGCGTGTTCACATACTCGAATCACCGCCAATCTCGTTTGTTGTCAGAGCTTCATAGTTGGACGGAGCACCGGTCCAGTTGTAGGAGGCGTACTCCGGCAGATACGGGGCAACACCTTCGGAGGCCATGTTGACAGTTTATTTTCTTGAGGCTTTTTTTTCTTCCAAAAAAAAGAAAAAATTCAGGGTGGTATAGATGTCGTAGGCGAAATGAGGAATCCCGTTCAATGCGATGTTTGTTGTTCCAGGATAATCCCTCGATCAACGTGGGACAAGGGCAGTCAGTTTCCCAGCTCAGCTCACCCTGTACAACAAGTCAAGGGGGAGTGGGAGGAAGGAAGGAGGAATCGAAGGATAAATGTCGAGAAGAAAAGATGAGAGTCCGCCGGATGTGGAGTAACCAGGCCGCCACGGGGGCGGAGACGCGATATATAAAAGAAGAGCCAAGGCCTGGATAAATAAAATAATAATCGGGGATTCTGGAAGGCGGCGGCGGGACTTTGAATTTGCGTTTGCAAATGTGAACGAGTCAACACAAAAGATAACTGGGTAACTTAGAACACGATAACCGATGAGCTGCGATCGACGGGCTGGTGGAAGACTGGATCGGGTGGAGCCTGAGCCAGAGTGAAGAAAGAATAATAATTTCGATTAGTCGAGGATTCGTCGGTGCTGATAGGAACTGCTTAGCAGTTGGTCACTAAGGTAATCAGTCGTCTCACACTGGAGATTACCTGATCCAGATCAGCCCTGACAGTGAGGTGAAACTGCCCCTGGACTGGACTATGCTGGGTTGGCTCTGATTTGGCGTGGGGAGAGCTGGACAGGCGAGCAGCAGGCAATAATCACTCACGCAGTTAGATAAAGCAAAAAGCAAAAAAAAATCCAGTACCGGAAAAAAGAAAAAAAAAAAAAAAAAAAAAAAAAAAAAAGATATCTCCTTCTAGACCCGAGGGAGGCGCGGTTAGAGAGCAAAAAGCAGAAAGCCAAAAAGGTAAAAAATAAAAATAAAATAAGCCGATAAACCAAAAAGTATAAAAGTAAAAAGTAAATCAAATCGAATGGGATAAAAAAAAAATAAAAAAAAATTAGCCAGCCATTCGGCTAACCGAATCGGATACCTTCCAATACCTCAGCTCTCGAGAAGTACCTTGTCTCAGCGCATCGATACTCTCAAAAACTTCAAGTATTAGTATCCTGTAACTTCTTCAGTTATTTTCCTCGTGGCAAATCATCGAACAATCAAGATCCTTTGGTCACCCCCCAAATTTTAATATATCCCGGATCAACCCGCAATCACCATCCCGGTGGCAAACCAGCATCAGCTCGGTATCCAGAATCCCAGTCGACCCATGATTTTCCATTAGTCGGGATAGACGCCCAGGTGCGAGTGTTTAAAGTTGGTTTTAGTCTTGTGGGCTGAGACGGCCGGAGCACAAGATCCAGGTCAATAATTCCAATCGTCAGGTTCTGATAGATTAGTACCTCTCGTAGGATAGGTAGTTCCCCAGGCTAGTAGTAAGTAGTTCCTCATGGTGTGATGGAAGATGGGGACTATCTTTCTTCATCGTCAATCATCCGTGGTAGTGGGTAGAAGGATATCCCCCGCCGAGAACATGGGATCCATAGCTCGGGACTAGCAATTGAATCGACAAGAGGCAGAACGAATCCTCCTGTCCTGTCCTCAGTGGGCAGATAGAGAGCTCCATCATCTCCCCATCATCTTAGGTCGGGCCCGACACCTGATGATAGGGAGTCTCTCAATCAGTGGAGTGTGAAAGAAGCCAAGATCAATGGGGGCAGCCCCTTGCACAGGGAGAGAAACCCCCATCGAGTCGGAAACCGCTTGAAATTTCCATCTCGAAGAGCGATGAAAAAAGGAACCCCGACTATCTATATGTACGTCGCCTACGGGGGACAGATGCCTCGACCTCTCGTCTATCAGCGACCTATCTCTCTCTCTATCTACCTATCTATCGGCGACGGCTCCAACCCCGACGATGATAACCGCTCATGCTGATGCCCACCTCCCCTGACCCAGACGTGAGCCCTCCTAGGAACAGACGAGTCTCACTGCCCCGTGCTGACGGTCGTTGGTCGTGAACTTCTCACAGGCACAAGTGTTATCACTTATCAGGCTTGGGCGGCGTCCGAGCTCCTCGCCAACCTCAGGCCAAGGACGAGATGGCAGCATTGGCAACGGTTTTCTTATCAGACACCATTTCTCTCAGGTCATGGAATGTCAAAAACTATTGGCTGAGAGCGGCCGATAAGACCCTGGCCACCACCGATGCCTTCAAGTGGGGCGACCGGCAAGGAAGCCATCCAGATCCGGTCTAGCGCGTACCGGACGATCCCATGGCCCTGATAAGAACCTTCAGAGGGCCAATCAGGGCCGGGAAAGCCAAATAGGCTGCCGATCGGGACCGTCCTGGGTCCCTTTTCCTCATTCTCCCGAGTGGAAAGATAAGGTCGGGAATTCCAGGAAGAAGTTCAAAGAGAAGGAGTCATCACTCATTTGTTCGGGTTGCGGACTCGCGGCTCGGGAACGTCCCTTGGTTCTTCTCACTTTTGGCGCTCTCTCTCCGGAGGAATGGTCTCCTTTGCCTCTTGGCCTTCGATGTCTCATTTCTCCGAGGAGGCGAATCCGCTGCCAAATCATCGTCGATCATTGAGACAGGTTCGTTCCCCTTCTCAGGAAGAGTCCGGAGTCGGAGTCAAGAACGTACATAGTATAACAAGATGAACCCAATTTGCCTCATATTATATATTTTCTCAACAATTTGACCTATACTGCAATAGGAAACTATTAGTCCAATAACCCATCTTAGAAAGAATACTTTCCTTATACCGAGATCTCGAGGAATCGAGCTTAGGGCTAAGGCTGACCTGCGATCAGATCCAGTCGCGTGTGGGGTTCTCAGCTCGAGCCTCGACTGCCCTCCACCATCTCACACGTGGACGAGCCATTGCATACCTCCATGCTCCCCAGAACCCCCATAAATATCATTGTCCACACGACAATAACGCCCACACCACTCTGAACCCCGGAGTCAAAAGCAGCAACTCCGTTTGACTCGCCCCAATCAGTACTTAATCCCGCCCCCCCCTGCTCCAGCTCCCTGCACCCCGCGATACACTTACTTGCCAATAATGATCCGTGGGTCATCATTCATGTCATGGCTACTTCCGGTGAGACCTAGACTGCCTAGCTTCCTGTAGACTTGTAGTCCAACCCTCTCTTGAGACTCTCAAGACTTGATTGACCCTGGGGAGCCGGGAGACTCGGGACAGACGAAGGGGGCAAATCCTATCCCATCCCAGGTATCTACCTACCTTGCATAAACCATGCAGGGGTTTCAGTTCATCTTCATCGTCCTGGTTGTCTGCCAAATAATGGATCGAATCATGCCACGACATTCGAGGACCATCAAGGATGAATCCCCCATCCAGGTCCAGTCGGTACGTATCTTGGCCTCCTGTCAGAAAAAAAAAAAAAGAAGGCCAGGTAAATCGTTGGTCAAGATCAAGCAATGTTGATAATTGGTCTGGGGAAAGAACCCTCGGTTCGACTAGGTTACTCCCCCGTAGATCCTATCCTGTTGACAGGGATGTCGTCGGTCTGTCGGTCTAATAATGTTTAGTGTCCGCGGGTTCTTAGCGTGGCTTGCGATGAGACAATTGAATTTTGTAATGGCTTTCTTGTCAGGGCTGATACTTTGATATACACGGTGACACCTCCACATTTACATTTGGAGGTCAGAGTATAATTTTTTGGTTTAAGATTTACTTGTTATCTGGTTTTTGGATTGGATGTTTGGGTATGAGTGTGGGAACTTGTAGAGTTCCATGTTGTAGTCCTTTAACTTAGTGGGGAGAGCTGGTTTTATATATTTGCCACCACTCTCGTCACCATTTCATCGATATGGGGGGGGGGGGGGGGAAGAGACGATCATTGTACGTGCCAGTAGAATAGTTTCTACCATGAAGCCAGGGCATGAATAACGAATCATAAAAGACTTTATGCAGATGATTAGATGTAGCTGTATAATACCAACTCCAAAATATATACCAATTACACCACCACATTTACTCTATACAAGGTGTCTAAAACACGTCCAATTCTCCGTTACACATTAATGCTATACCCACCCCCGACCGCCCGTCGTCGCTGCAGCACCTTATAATATTTCCGGCCCTCATCGACCCAGAACACCGTGCTCGAAATACACACCAGCTTGAACAGATGCGCCAGATTCAGCGGCTCCGTTTGGAACACCCTCTGCAGGAACGGGAGGTAGATGACGCACGCCTGCCCCGCCAGCGACCCGAGCACGGCGTAATTGAACATCTTGTTTCCGAACAGGGGCAGCTCCCCGCGGAGCACCGACTTGCTTTCGCTGCGGCACGTCAGCGCGTTGAACATGTCAAACAGCACAAAGCAGGTGAATGTCATGGTTGTGTCATGGGCGGTGACCACGCGTGACCGCTTTCCCGTCTGGACGGCGTCGTCGTCGTCTCCCATCTCGTAGACGTAGATCGCAAGGGTTCCTAGCATGATCATCAAGGCTGACATGAGCACACGTTGGATGAGTGGCTTTGTGAGCACTCGGGCTGTCTTGGGGCGGGGAGGGCGACTCATGATGGATGGATCGACCGGCTCCACGCCAAGCGACTGAGCAGGCGGGCCATCCATAAGAATATCTAAAGGATGACATGTAAGCAGATTGTAAATGAGGGGGCGGGAGATCAAGAGATTTAGGTAACTCACTGATCCAAAGAATCTGCATCGCGTTCAGCGGGTTCTTGAATCCTAGCGTGGTGCTTAGTAACACAAGACTGAGAGCGGCGACGCTGGTGCTGAGCTGGAATGTAATAAAATTCTGAATATTGTAAAAGATACCCTTGCCCTGCTCGATAGCGCGGAGGATGGTCGAAAAATCATCATCCGTGAGAATCATGTCCGCCGCCTCCTTGGCAACGTCTGTCCCTAGCTTGCCCATTGAAATGCCGATGTCCGCTTTCTTCAGCGCGGGCGCATCATTGACGCCGTCTCCAGTCATGGCAACCACATCACCACGGGACTGAAGAGCGTGGACAATCTTCATCTTGTGGTCCGGGGTGGTGCGAGCAAAGATAGAGATGGAAGATATAGCCTGCGCCAACTCTGTGGCGCTCATGCGGTCAATGTCTTCACCGTTGAGGACGGGCCGTGCCCCGGAGGCTTCGCTGATAGGCATTCCGAGCTTCTTCCCAATGGCAACGGCAGTGGTCTCGGCATCACCCGTGATCATGATCACCCGCACGCCACCGGCCATTAGGCGTCGGATGGACTTGTGGACATCCTTGCGAGGAGGATCGTTCATTCCAACCAGCCCGGCAAAAACAAGCCCCGTGTACCGGTCGTCATCATCTCCTTGGCTGGTTCTTGAAGTGGGGGTACCCGACCTGCTGCCAAACACCCTTCCTCTGCCGTTCGTATCTCGTACTGGCCCGCTGGCGAAGGAAAGAACGCGGAGGCCCTCCGATGCCATCTGTTCTGCGGCATGCCTCACGGTCTGGCGCCGGGGCTCATCTAAAATCACCTCTCGGCCGTCCTTCGTCAAGTAGGTGTCACACCGGGCTAGCACCTGCTCAAGGGCACCTTTGATATAAGCTACGCTGCTGCCGCCCCCGACAGATGACGTGTCGCTGCCAATGATCACGCCCATCCACTTGCGCTCGGAGCTGAACGGGGTTTCTGCAACCCGAGCACTGATACGGTCGCGCACATCATCCTCCCCGAAAGCATCGAGCAGATCCAAGATCGCGACATCCGTGGGCTGACCAACCCATCTACTCTTGGTTATACCGGACGTGGCATCATCCGTGGAAGATAGTACTGCGGCAGAAGATGCGCTAGCCGGAGAGTTTGCATGCACCCGGGATAAGCGAGCATTGTTGGCAATATTGCCTACGCGAAGCACCGTGCGGGCGGCGGGCCCAGGTGTCAAAGAAGAGATATCATTGTGAACCTCGAAGGGCTCGGAGCAGTCAAAATGCCACATCTTGGTGACTGTCATATGATTCAGCGTGAGTGTTCCCGTTTTATCACTGCAAACAACGTTGACGGAGCCAAGCGTCTCGACGCTCGGTAGCCGTCGCATGATAGCCCCTCGTGAGGCCATGCGGAGAACACCGAGAGCGAGAGTGACCGTGACGATGATGGGGAGCCCTTCTGGGATTGCAGCAACTGCAAGCGAAACACCGATGGTGAACATCTCGAGAACCTTTCGGCCCTGGATCAATCCCACAACCACAATCAACGCGATGACACCGAAGGAGATATAACTCAGTTCTTGGCCCAAGCGGTCCATAGATAGCTGGAGTGGTGTTCGCGGGCTTTCAATTTCCTGTAGCGAGGCTGAGATGCGACCAAATTCGGTTTTGGCGCCGGTGCCAATGACCAGCCCTTGTCCATATCCTGATCGGACCAGAGTTCCCATGAAAGCAATGTTGTGCTGTTCATTCAATCGGATATCCGTACCTACCGCCCCACTGGCAGGAGCATCATACGACATTGACCGAGGAAGGCTAGCAATCTTGGGTGAATCTGGTAGGCGATTCTTGGAGCTGCGGATTGCATCTGCGCATTTCGTAACAGGCTC
The DNA here is from genome assembly GCA_027569095.1 of Aspergillus conjunctus. Taxonomy (NCBI): domain Eukaryota; kingdom Fungi; phylum Ascomycota; class Eurotiomycetes; order Eurotiales; family Aspergillaceae; genus Aspergillus; species Aspergillus conjunctus. Next base: position 21,690 of record JAPDEL010000060.1, on the reverse strand, counting down.
GTTCTCACCCGTCAGGTTGGATTCGTCAATCGTCAAGTCTGTCGCGGCTGTAATTCTGATATCGGCTGGGATGCGATCCCCAACAGTGAATAGGACCAGATCGCCAGGGACGAGTTCACTGGCGGGCACGGTCGAGGAAGCCTTGACGGCCGCGGATGTTGAGCTAGAGCTGGGACTTTTGCTCCGAAGCTCCTGTAGCTCAATTTCCTCATCTGGTACTGTTACGGTAGGATGGATGATTGGGGGTCCATTTGTTTCAACATCGCGGATTAAATGGGCATGGTGCGGGACCAAGCGACTCAACGCCTCGAGGGACTTTTCCGACCTGTACTCCTGGACGAAACCAACTGTGACAACTATTGTGACGGCCAGGGTAATACTGATTGCATCATCAAAATTGCCCATGAAAAACGAGATCGCTGCAGAGGCCAGAAGGAGAAGGATCAGGGTTTCCTTGAATTGCTTGAGGAATCGGAGCCACAGGGGCTCGGGTTCTTCATGAGGCAGCTCATTCGGTCCGTCGCGGATGTAGCGTAGCTCGGCCTCTGCTGGTGTGATCCCATGGATCAAGGAGGTCTGAAGGCGATCTGCGGCTTCTTGAGGGTCTAATTGCGAGTAGGTTGAGGTAGATATCTAAAACAGCAGTTTCGATAAGCATCCGGCAACCCAAAAATATTGGGCGCTAGCTCTGGAATTCTGACTTACGGAAGTGGAGGCATGGGAGCGCACACCCGCAGGTGCTGTGGATGAGGGTCTCGATCCAGAAGCCTGGGCATTATAGAAAGGCAGCGCAGGCGTAGCGGACCTTGACATTTCTCATACTCTGGAAAGAAAGGGAAAAAAAAAGAGGGAGAGAAAGCTGCTAGCTCAGGCGCCAGTCAATACCATCCCGTCAAGGGCAGGAAAAATAACTTGGATGGCGTCCAGGGGGTATTGGTAGAGCAATTTTCCGCCGCAAAATTTCCTAGACAGCTCGCTATCCGTCTTCCCCAGTGATCAGCAAAGTGAGGAGCCACGATCTCCGGACGCGACTTGGTAGGAACCGTATCACTAATTGGGGGGGGGGGGGCACAAACTGGCGACTATATGGACGAGGGCCCGTAGGCAATGCGTTTCTCGTTGGTCGTGAGACAGATCGATGGATGGTGAATGGGCGGAGAAACCAGGAAACCGACAATCGAGACTCGCAGGACAGCAATCATGCTGGGGAAAGATGTTGATTACATCGCCTTTCACAGCCCAGCCCTGATGATGCTTTCCCCGTTCTGGGCTAGCTCCGGAATGGGGCGTTGATCCGAACCCGCCGCATCGGGACTAGCGCTGTCGCCTGGCGCAGGTGACCGGTAGAGCTGACATAAGCAATATAAACACACGTGACCCCAGCCACCGCCCCCCGGCCAATCACACCGTCTCAAATACCGGGAGGCTGGACGCTGAGTCAGCGGATTTCTCCCGTTACCAGTGGCAGCCGCAGCCAAAGTTCCCACCAGACCGACGCGCGCTGGTTGTTCTCTTTCCCTTTTCCTCCCATTCCCCCCCCCCCAATCTAAACCCAACCCAAAACCCACTTCTGCCAACCACCTCCCTTCCGTCGACTGCCCCTCTGGTCCGCGTCCTGAGGATTGGTTTTGCATCGATTTATCTCGCGATTATTGTTGGCTTGGTTTTTCCTTGGGCTTGGGTCGCTTTTTGTGGTCGTTGAATTCCCTTCTGACAACAACAGTCTCGGGCCCGAAACAACGAACAACCCAGAGTCGCCGATCCCGTTTGTTGTCTGGATTCGTCGCGTCAGCCCATTTTGGTTGCCAGGGACTTCAACCACGAATCACCCCGCATTGGGCGGGTTTTGTTTTTTCTTTTGGGGAAGAGTAGCTTTTAGGAATCTTTGGGTATAGGTTCTGGCTTTTTAGACCCCATTTTTACACCATGTTTTACTCAGAGACCTTGCTATCCAAAACCGGGCCGCTGGCTCGTGTTTGGCTCTCGGCCAACCTGGAGCGCAAACTTTCCAAAACACATATCTTGCAGTCGGATATCGAGAGTAGCGTAAGTGCTATTGTGGATCAGGGACAGGCGCCCATGGCTCTGCGATTGAGTGGTCAGTTGTTGTTGGGTGTCGTTCGTATCTACAGCAGAAAGGCGCGCTACCTTCTCGATGACTGCAACGAAGCTTTGATGAAGATTAAGATGGTATTTTACTACCTTGCTTTTATTTTCCAGTCTTGGTTTGTGGAGACCACCTGCTAATCTCACCGGCTCTAGGCATTTCGCTTGTCAAACAACAATGATCTGTCCACCACTGCTGTCGTCGCGCCTGGTGGAATTACTCTACCCGATGTTCTCACTGAGGCGGACTTGTTCATGAACCTGGACTCTTCTCTGCTGTTATCGCAGCCCCTTGCTTTGGAGCCCGAGAGCAAGCGGCCCGGCGCGTCGATGGACTTCGGAAGCCAGCTCCTTCCTGACACCGGACTTCGTCGCTCTGTATCCCAAGAACCCGCGCGCCTCGAGGATCACACCCTGCTTGACCTTGACCTGGGAGATGACGATACACCCCTGGGTCATGATTTCAGTATGGAAGTCGGACGAGACGCCCCCGCCCCGCGCCCCATCGAGGAGGATCTTTTTAGTGACGCCGGCAAGTTCAACGATGTCGATTTGCCTCTGGATCTCGGTGAAGATGGTGCCCCTCTGGATAAGATGGATTTGGGAGTGGATGTTTTCAACGACGATCTTTTGCCAGCGGACGAGACGATGGACCTGGGTGGCGATGGCGACATGGCTTTGGACGCTGATCAGGAAGACGTGGAGACCGGTAGCGTTCTTAGTGAGCTTCCTGATGAAGTTGTGGACGGGATGAACCCTGAAGGTGACCAGGACTTCTTCAATGTAACCGAGGAAGCTGCGGAAGAGGAGGATGATGTTGCTGTTCAACATGCCCAGCGGGCTAAACGACGAAAGCTTCCCGCCCTGGAACTCGATGAGCAGACTGAATACAAAGGAAAGGAATATTTTACCATCCAGGAGAAGCTGTTGGCTGAGACTATGAAGCCTACATCATCCCTTCCGCGGGACCCTGTTCTTCTTACCCTGATGAACATGCAGAAGAGCGGCGAGTTTGTCTCTCATGTGATGGGAGCTGGTCGCGGCCGTGGCTGGGCTCCGGAGCTCCGTGATTTGCTGTCTTTTGACGCCGTGAAGAAGGCTGGCGAACTGAAGCGGAAGCGTGACAGCGGAATTGCAGACATGGACGTGGCTGCTGCCACCGGTCCTGCCCTGGAATTTGGTGAGGAGGAAGCGATTATTCCCGTGGACGAAGGGGTTGGCCTCGACTCTACCCTACACCAGCACTCCGAGATTGAATTCCCCGGTGACGATGAGGACCATCTTCGCTTGAGCGACGATGAAGGAATCCACCAGCCATTCGATGATTTCGATAGCACTATCGAGCCTACGGAACCCGTGTCAGTGGGCACGAAACACGCAGTTCACATCCTGCGTGACCGCCTGGGCAATGCCGAGCAGAAGAAGGCAGTCAGGTTCCAAGACCTTCTTCCCGAGAAGAAGGCCTCGAAGGCAGATGCGACGAAGATGTTCTTCGAAGTTCTCGTGCTGGCTACCAAGGACGCCGTTCAGGTCGATCAACGACCAAACACCGTTGGCGGTCCCATCAAGATCAGCGGCAAGCGTGCCCTGTGGGGCTCGTGGGCTGAAGAAGACACCAACGGTGAAGCCGTTGGCCAGCCTACCCAAGTGACAGCGTAGACGCTCTACGAACGGCCTTGGTGTTTGGATTTCTGTATATTGATATGTGATACCTTTTCTCTTTCTCCCCTTTGCTTCAGAGCTCTGTTCCCTCCTCTGCTCTTGACGTATTTTGAAGAGCTCGGCTGTGTTTGGAGGATCTGATTATGCGGACCAATACCTTTAATGAATTTTGGAGTTTGGGGGACCCATTACTTTTGACTGTATTTTCGTTTGGGGACCGAAAAGGTGGCGATTGCTTTGAGTACTTTTGTATTGTGTTTTACCAGTGGGCGAATTCTTCAGGACAATAGGTTAGGTTTGAGTACTATCATTATAGAAGTCATTTAATCAAGTCGAATGGCTGAATTGTACCGATTTCTGGAGTTGCCAATCCGTGCATGGAGTTTTTTTTTTTTTTGGTCGTACGCAAGGAAAACCGTTAGGATTTCCTTCCACGTGGATCGGGGAATTTCCTTACGTCTCAGACACAACTTGATGCTTGGCACCGGTCAGTCTGCATCTTTCTACACCAAGAGTCTGTCTGCCTTGACTGTATAATCGTGGAGTTTCCAAACTATCTGACTGAGCCCACCCTATGCGTCATGATCCCGTGGGTCCAATCCAGCTTTTTGAGCCCAGAGTGGCGAGCAATCCCCGGCTGCAGGCATAGGCAAACCCAACACCAAAGCCCCCAAGGAACGAGTCAAACTAAATGTATCACCTGCTTGTTAGCTCGGTTTGCTAGCCGCGATCGAGCTCTGTAATCAAGATAAACGATAACTAGGCGACGATAAAACGGCTCCTGGTGCTTGTCTCAGCCGAATTACCTCCGTCCCCTGGCCTCGTCGGCTTTGAAAATAACCCCGACTTCGGGACATCCGACGCCACTTTTCTTTTTAACTGTGTCCCAACGGTCTTCAGGGCCGAAAAAAAATCCATGATATTTCCCACGCGTGCTTGTATGGGAAAAGAACTCACTTTGCAGGTGGATTTCTAATCACCCCCATCCACAATAGCTTCCCATGACTCATGGTCCTGTGGAAGTGGAATTCTGATTGGAAATTATCGTGGAATTGAATGACACATTTGCATGAATTGATCAGTCTCTACTGCTTAAAAGGCCGAACAAGCCTAGTGCTAGACAAATTTCACTTCTAGTCTATCACCAACAACCAGGAGCTTTGGGATGGAGAGATACTCGACCACCAATTCACTCAATTAACCATGGCCGCAACGCAGCGGGCGGAATCCCCGACGAGGGAAGACGACAGCGAGCTTCCCTCTGATCCACAATGCTCTTTAAGTGAGGAGAGAAGCGATGGAGAAGATCTCCAGCTCGAAAACTCCGGGGAAGAGGCTGACGGAACTTTTGCGCCAATCAAAACTGCACCAGCAGCCGATACCGACCAGATGAATAGGCTGCATACGAACCAATCGCGGACGATCGAGCGCAGCTGGTCGTTGAACGATGGATACAGCTGCCACACCGTGGATGCAGAAGCAAACGGCAGCATACACGGTGACAAGGAGGCCGCCGGCGCAGACGAGTCTGCGGCTTTTGTCGTTAGTTGGGATGACAATGACCCGATGAACCCTCGAACGTTTAATACTCTGAGACGGTGGATGATTGTGGTCATTTGCTCGTTGGGGTCGCTTTGTGTGTATGTTTCTGACCGGCAAGAATGAGATTGAATTTTGAAAACTTAACCCGTCTAAAGGACTTGCACCTCGTCGATGTATACCGTTACTTACGACCAGTTGACGGCGGAATTCGGCTGTTCAAGATTGGTGGCAACGCTTGGTCTGTCATTTTTCATCTGGGGACTGGGTAGGTACTCCTCGTCAACGCCTGAGGGATTTGAGAGTTAATATAGGCTTGATACCAGGAATTGGCCCATTAATCCTTGGACCGTTGAGTGAAGTGCGCTGCAAATTACTGTCTGAGATAGCGCCAGAAAGCAATTGCTAATGTCTTTTAGTTCTACGGTCGACGTTATATATACATTGCCTCGTTCTCTTTCTTCTTGATCTGGCTCGTTCCTTGCGCGGTGGCCCAAAATATCGAGACGATGATCGTATGCCGCTTTTTCAACGGGCTTGCAGGAAGTGCATTTCTCAGTGTGGCTGGTGGCACCGTCGGGGATCTTTTTGATCGCCATGAGCTAAGTGCGCCGATGATGTTGTATACCAGTTCTCCGTTTGTTGGCCCCGAGCTAGGCCCTTTGTGTGTTTCCCATTCGATTTTCTGAGAACGAATCTTTTAGCTAATAATGGCTTATATAGGGTTGGTGGATTCATAAATCAATTCACCACATGGTATGGACAGTCCGTCAACGGCTTTGGGATTTCTGCTGACCGACTGCTTATGATGTTAGGCGCTGGTCGTTCTATGTGCTGCTTATCTGGACGGGCACATTACTGGTTTTGATTACCTTGTTTGTCCCCGAAACTTACCATCCAGTGTAAGCACCTCGAACCTTATGAGATGGCCATTCGGCTCGATAGTAATGCTGATCTCAATCCAGACTTTTGAGGCGAAAGGCACAGAAACTCAGACAAGAAACTGGCGATGATCGCTGGGAAGCACCGATTGAGAAGACGAATCGTTCCGTGGGGCAGACTCTTATAAGGTCTATCTATCGGCCTGTCCTTCTGTTAACGTTGGAGCCAATGTGCTTGAACCTCTGTATATTCTCTGCGATCCTCCTGGGTATCCTATATCTGTTCTTCGGCGCGTTCCAGCTCGTCTTTGGCAATGTGTACGGTATGGATCAATGGCAGCGCGGCCTTTGTTTCCTTGGACTCTTTGTGGGGATGGTTGTTGCCATTCTGACCGATCCCTTCTGGCGTCGTGTCTACGCCAAGCTTGAGTTAAAACACGAACAGGCTGGTGCGACACCAGATGACTTTCAGCCGGAGTGGCGACTGCCTCCTGGTGCGTATATTTTTGCCTTTTTGGGTGATGTATCTCCTGAATTGATGCTGATCGTTTCGCAGCAATTGCGGGGGGGCCACTCGTCACCATTGGCCTTTTCATCTTCGCCTGGACAACTTACCCCCATGTCCACTGGATTGCGCCTATTATTGGAAGTGCCTTCTTTGGTGCAGGGTAAGTTTTTACTTCTTTTTTGCTTGGGTTACAAGTGGGCTGGTCTTTACCAGCTCATTTGGCGGTAGCCCCTCCCCCCTCGTGGAGAAGTATGCAAACTCATGCTTGTCTTAGGACCATTCTTGTGTACTCGGGCATCTTCACCTTTTTGGTGGACGCCTATCCCACATATGCAGCCAGTGCTTTGGCGGCAAATAGCTTCGCTCGCTCGAGCTTCGGTGGGATATTCCCACTATTTGGGATTCAAAGTAAGCTTTTTCCTATCTTTCCTACCTTCTCGCTTGCAGAATGTGCTGCATCACCTGCGGTGCCCTGATATTACTTATGGCCATTTCGTCACATGGCCCTGGTACCTGAGCCATTTGCAATACGACGAGCCCACTCACTTCGAGACCGTTCATCTGCACTACCTTGGTCATCGTATACGTAGAATTTGACAGAGCACACACAGTCTTGACCGCCAGTTGCTAACCATCTTAATGCAGTGTACAACCACCTAGGATACCAATGGGCAACCTCGCTCCTCGCATTCCTTACACTTGCCATGACACCATTCCCGTAAGTATTCTCTCTGACACTGTTACTTTGTTTTACTTTTCTCCACAACCCCCTCCCCTTTTTCCCCGTTCTGGTGCCTATATTTCTTCAGAGATATCCAATCTGCACGATGCTAGCTATAGCTAGCCTTTGGGGCCGGACAAAACCATCCCTTGCATGGGCTATTCTGCAAGCCGTGGGCGGCATGGCGCATTTGTGCTCGGGCTGCTTTCCAACTCCGAAGAAGCTCTGTTACGCGCGTGCGGTATCTCTATCAATGTCGATCTGATACAATATATCTGTATCCAGTGGCAAGAGGCGGTTAATCCTTTTATGAACCTATGTTTTCATGGACAAACGTTGGCTAACTGAAATATTTGATGGTGGTGGACAGGTATATATTTTTCCGATACGGCAGTCGGATCCGAAAAAACAGCCGATACGCAACACGATAGATGGGATACAGAAGTTACCCACTTTTATCCTTTATTTTCCGCGCAGATCTTGCTTAGGTATTATTCAACCCCACAGAGTCGTATATTTTGTTATAGACGGCCCAAATAATCACGAATGCGGCATGCAAAGGGAAGGGGCAGCAAAGATCCAAGGTTGTAGGTGGGTTGCATTGTGCTGTCCTACCGCGGGGAAATGAGTGCTGACTTCCTTGGTCCGAGCTGGTCAGTTCGATATGCGACTGGGATTAAGGTCCTTGGGGATGCAGTCTCGACCTCGTCCATAGTTACCTGCATCAAAATATGAAGAATATAACGCTCATCTTATATTGAAAGAGAACTTGAAGGTTTATCTTCCTTTTTTTTTTTTTTGGGAATGTATGGCCTTTAACATCATTCTACTACCCTTATTAAATATTATAGTATCAAAATCTATCTATACCGTTTGTAACCTCATGAACTCATGAACCGATAGGTAAGTTTGTATAGCTGATCTCAATTGGCAAATGGACTGGATCATCACCATTTGGACTGGAATGCCTGAGCCCATATCAAATGGAACTGCCACTTCTACCGTACTAACAAACTCTGTGTAGTAGTAGTAAATAGGTACATACTGCAGTAGCTACCACTAGTACAAAGTAACTACTGCTACTGGATGTAAGTACCAGTAGTACCTGCTTGACCATCTGCAAACAATAATAGCACCATTCACTACCTACTGAAAAACAAACCAAAATCTAAAAGCTGAACTCGACAGCGTCATTAGCCACAGTAGTCGTAGGACACGACACATTTTGTCCCTGAGCATCTGCATGTCGTACTTGTTGACAGTCTACACAAGTAAACAGTACTCCCACCCCTCCTTGATACCAAGTTCCCCCACCAACCACCCAGGTCGCATCTCAACAACGGTGAAATCATCTGAACCTGCCCGAGCCTATTATTATTATTATGATTTAGCTTTGCCAATTACCTAGGAGGGCAAGCATGAAAAGTAAGAAGGAGAATCCCGTTACCGAGGCATAGAAATGGCTCTTGAGGCTTGGAGGGAGAGAAAGAGGGGCCGGGGGAAGACGGGACTTGGAAGGAATTCCCGAGATGACCCGTATGTAATATTACATCTTGTTTACCATGGGGTCTTCGATTCGGTATTCGGTAGTACATTTTGCTTTTGCTTCGATAACATAACCTTGGATTCGTTATGTGGGGAGGGGGGGGATTGCTTTTATTTTCTGATTTCTGTGTTTATTTATCTTGTTTCCTTTCTTTTTTTTTTTTCTCAAGTAGAGAAGTTGAAGTCAGGTATATTATTGGAGTGACCTACAAGGTGCAAGTAACTTGCCGGGTAATACGAGACGCCACACGTGGGGACGCCTAGCATGTGAGACTAAATCCTCACATTCGAGTTCGATTCTATATCGTCATTTCCCTCGATTCCTCTTCTTTTACTCTTCTTGTAGTAGAGCGTTGAGTGTGCCGCAGGGTGTCAAATATCAGAAGCAAATCCCAAAATCAATCATGCCCCAAAATTAAGAATGGAATGGACGGCCAGAGCAAATGAGGTCACATGTAACCGAGTCAAAATTACTGAGGTATCAGGGCTGTAAGGCTGAAAGTGGAAAAACTAAGGCCAGGAAATCTGCCTCCAGAACGCCAACAACCGACCGAGATCCATCCCTCTTGTGTTCAGTTCATGTCTGAAGGGCGAAGAGGAAATTAAAAGACAGCTTGTGGTTCAAATAATAATCAAGACATTAAATAAAACACCAATTGCCATCCCGATCAACCTTTCCCCCCCTCCGCGTTTTGCTTTTTTTTTTTTTTTTTTTTTTGAACTCTGCTCCCCTTGGGTCAGTCAGTATTCTTTTCACAGACACGCGACTCTTTTCCCAGTGGATCTGAAGCGTTGCAGCCTATCACTAGAGTCTCTTCTTGGACCCCAGAACTTGAACCAGTCATCGTCATCGCATCGCAATCACCTTCCAGCAATTTTGAATTCCACCTGTTCGCTGAGTTGCCGCAGTAGACTTTTTTCCCCGCGTTCAGCTTCGACTCGCTCCCCTCCTGCTCAATTGTGATAAAAATCGCTCATCATCTCCGCGCGTGTACCTGAGCTGTACCTCGCGAGCTGTATTATTCCCCTCTCCTTACGTCTGTGCAGGCGATTTCCCAAGTCTACTGTCAACTTTCTACCTCCCATCTACATACATCTCGACAGACCAGTTTCCCCGCAGTGCCGCCGGCAAGTTGACTTTACCTCGCTGCGCCCGCGCTTCCTTTGCTGGATCGATGCCTGGTTCGAATTGACTTGATTTGACTGGACTAGACTGCTACTTGGCTTGACTGAGTCTCCAACTGCACATACTAATAATAACCCGAACAATGATGACTCTGGTTGTTATTATTATTACCCAAAAATAATCAGTCAAAATTACAGCAGAAACCTTAACCTGCCTAAAAGTCCCTCATACTACTGAGGCCTTTTTTTTTTTTTTTTTTTTTTCTTTTCTCTCTCTTGATTTGTTTTAATAATAATTGCTTGCTCCTTTCACAATTCGTCATTTCTCTCCCCTCAACCTTTTTCGGTCGTCTTAATAATATTCCCAGTCCAGACTTCGTCCCTCGACTTCATCCAATTTCCCTGGGATTTTCTGGACCTTTTTTTCTCTTTCCCCTTCTATGTGCGCAGGCCAGCAGAGAACGGTCTACTATTTACTCCTCCCTGATTGAATCCTCTGTTGCCAGCAGGTTGAAAGATACATCCGGCAATCTGGATTCCATCCACTGTCCTGGAGTTCTGTCCGGAGGTGAGGGAGATTTAACAGTGGCAAGTGTGTGCCTCGGGGAACAGCGATTAACCGATCGAGCCGAACACGTCTTTTCCATCAACCCGAACACCTGGAAATAGGTCGGCTTCATTTGCGCGCGCGCGTGTGCTACCCCCGGTTTTACTCACTTTTAATCCGTAACATCGCCTCCTCTGATAGGAGAGCGTTCATGTCGACACAATGAATGTGGAAGCCTCAGACAAGAGCTCGACAGCTCGTTCGGCAGACCACGGTGGGGCCGATCAGGATCCCGGAGCGGTCGGAGAGCATGCAGAGCAGCCACCATCATCCAAGACTACCGAAAAGGCCAACGGCGACGACCATACCGCCACGGGAACGACGCAGAAACCAAATCCTAAGGATCCTTCGAGACCGCGGAGGAAGAAGGCGAGGCGCGCTTGCTTTGCTTGCCAGCGGGCGCATCTGACATGCGGTACGCCCTTATACTGACCTTTTTTTCGTGTTCGTTCGCGTTGCTTTGTTCCATCTGCTGCCCTGTTCTCTGCTCTTTGCCCCCAAGTAAATTGTTTGAAAGGGAAAAGAATATGGTGGAACTGATATTCTCTCGTATTCTCTGTTCTAGGTGACGAGAGACCGTGCCAGCGCTGTATCAAGCGTGGCCTTCAGGATGCGTGCCATGATGGAGTGCGGAAGAAGGCGAAATATCTTCACGATGCGCCCGACGGCGCTCTCATGCCAGGAATCAGTGGAAATACTTTCTACAACAATCCGATGCGCAATAGCCTACCTTTATCCAGAAACGGCGCCAATGCAGTCAATGCGACGACCAATCCGCAGAACTCGGGCGCGAATTTCTACCCCACGCCGCAGTCGAGTTCCTACAACATGTACCAGGAGAATAACATGTCTCACCAAAACTCATTTCCTTCTCAATCCCCCGTTTCCCCGACCTTCAGCCTCAAGACCAACCCGAATGTGCGCACTACAGCGGCGACCACCACGAATAGCAATCCCACCCTGACCCCCTCGGTAGCGCAGCCGTCGCCGACCACCCAGGTGTCTGGCCTCCCGAAACAGAACCAGAACCCCTTTGCGGGGCCGTTCTTCGACCCTAGCGACCCCGCCCTTTTCAACTTTGACCTGTCCAGCATGAACTTTGAGAATCGCTATGGTGCGCTGGAGTTTGGCATGTTGGGCCACATGGCTACTGGCGCCGCCGGTGACTCCCCCACTGATTCAGCTACTCAGCGAGGATCGATAGGCCGGAGTGGCTCGGCGCAGTTCGCCTCCACGCCCATCCCCGGGGCCCCTGGCTTTGGGGAGAGCCCCGGGGGCCAACAGCCGTTCATGTTCGGCGATCCCCTCCTGAACGAATGGCCCAGCAGCCAGGCCTCGGGCCAAGCACATGTGAATGTTCCGGGGGTCTATGCGCAGTCGAATCAGGGCAACGTGATCCCAGGGCATCTGTCCAAGGTCGATGCGCCCCATGCATTTGCGATCGAGAGCGGACCCAACACCTTCCATAGCCCCAATGCGGCGACTAGCCCGCAGGTCTCCAGCGGGTTAGACGATCCGACCGGATTCAACAAGGTCGTCCCGAACAAGGCGAACGGCTTGACAGTGAACGGAGGCCAACGGCCGCCGGCGATCTCCACCCCAAGTCTCAAGCACCAAAGCCTGCAGATGACGAAGCGACGACCGCGCAACCCGTCCGCGATCTACGACAGTGTCAAGGAGCCCTATGCCTACACCAGCCGATTCCACAACCTAACCGCATTCATCCAGCGACGCTTCTCACCGCAGAAGACTCTGCAGATCGCCAAGGCGCTGGCGTCGATCCGACCGTCGTTCATCGCGACAACCAAGACGCTAAACCGTGATGATCTCATCTTTATGGAGAAGTGCTTCCAGCGAACCCTCTGGGAGTACGAAGATTTCATCAACGCGTGCGGCACGCCGACCATCGTCTGTCGACGCACGGGGGAGATCGCCGCGGTGGGCAAGGAGTTCAGCATCCTAACTGGATGGAAGAAGGAGGTGCTCCTGGGCAAGGAGCCGAACCTCAACGTCAACACGGGCAATCCGGTCTCGGGGACGCCCTCGCGAAGCTTTACGCCGCGCGGGTCGTCCGGGCCCGAGGGCGTGGGTGCAGGACGCCCGCACCCGGTGTTCCTGGCGGAGCTGCTGGATGACGACAGCGTGGTGGAGTTCTACGAGGACTTTGCGCGATTAGCGTTTGGCGACTCGCGCGGGAGCGTGACGACGACCTGCAAGCTCCTCAAATACAAAACCAAAGAGGACATGGAGGTGGCGCAGTCGGACGACAACCAGCGCTGGAACAACCACCTGCGCAAGGGTGGGATTGCCAGCGAGTCTGGCATGAACCAGTTAGGATTCAAGGACGGCAAGGTCGAATGCTCGTACTGCTGGACAGTGAAACGGGATGTATTCGACATACCGATGTTGATTGTGATGAACGTAAGCTCCCCTTTTTCTGCTCTACTTTTGCTATCAAAGATACTCACCTGGGTAGTTTCTTCCATGCATTTGATTGTATTATGATAATGCCAGTCTGATTGTATTTTGTGTTAATCGTTCATACCCCGGAAGGACCCAAAAAAGGTTTCTGTTTTTTTCTTCTTCCTCTATTGTTTGCATGGGCATTGTGATGTGATTCCTTTGGAAATAGAGCTTCTATCTTGTCTTATTTTATTTCTTCTTTATTTCGTTGTCGGCATTGTATCAGCTGTATATATGCCTATGAGATACGGCAGACTATTCACGAAGAGAGGATATCTTATCGTCGTCATTTTCCTTTTGTAGATTTCAGAGCATCAAATATCGAACATACTAGAAATCGAGTAACTAGAGCCTCACTTATTATGTAATTCCACCCACCCCGCGCCCTCTTATCGATACCGCGGCATCTCACACAAATCCGCTCACTTCCCCTCCACTCTCATCTCACCTTTTCATAATCTCACCTCACCTTCCCGTCAAAAAAAAAAAAAAAACTTATAGAAGATGACCTCCTCCGCCCCCCTCACCCGCGACCGCCCCCCCGTCACAGGCCCCGACTCCGGCCCAGAAACCCCCTTCCCCATCCGTCTCTCCGGCCCCGTGATTAAGGGTTTCGGCCGCGGAAGTAAGGAGGTAAACCCCCCCCCCCCCCTCTCCCCTTTTTCACTTTTTCCTCCTTTCCATTCACATTCACCTTTAAATTAAAAAGAGATACTGACGATACGGACGTGGTGGGGAAAAAAAACAAAAGCTTGGAATCCCCACCGCAAATATCCCCTCGGAAGGTCTATCCGCATATCCCGATCTCGACGTCGGTGTTTACTACGGTGTTGTAGCCCTAGACCCGGAGACGACGAGTTCTACCACCACCACCACCACCACCACTACCGGAAACCAAAACCAAAACCAAACCGGAGATGGAGATGGAGATGGAGACGATGACAAAGAAAGCGAAAGTAAAGGGAAAGAGAAAGGAAAGGCAAAGATCCTCCCCGCTGTCCTGAGTATCGGGTACAACCCCTTCTACAAGAACCGGGAGCGGTCGGTCGAGATACATATTCTGCCCGAGTTGGATAGGCCGGCGGCGACTTTTACATCTTCATCGCCGTCACCGTCATCGTCGTCGCCATCGTTACCGGCAGAGGAAAATTCAAAAGGGCAGGGTGGGAGAAAAGTCAAGTTTAACAAGTTACCTGATTTCTATGGGACTAGGTTAAACCTGCTGATGCTGGGGTATATCCGGCCGGAATATGATTATGTGTCGCTGGAGGCGCTGATTGAGGATATCCGGGTTGATTGTGAGGTTGCGAGGAGGAGTTTGCTGAGGGGTGGGTATGCGGTTTATCTGTCTGATGTTGCGGGGGATGGAGGTGAGGGGGTGAGCGGGGAGAGGGAGTGGTTGGGGACGTTTTGATAAATATTTGAATAAAGGTTAATAGAGGAGACTTTGGGTTCAATTCTACGGATTCTTTCTTTTTTATTATTATTTCTTTCGAATAAATAAGGTGTTATCATTCGATACGAGTGGTTATGCCATGCATGTATGCGTACCTGATGGGGTCGTCGACGTCATTGGTCTTGGTATACTCTTGGGAGTCTTGGTACTGTATATATAAGAAAGAGAGAAAAAAAAAGACTTGTCCTCTCCGTGTATTCTTTCTACACCACTCGAGAAGAAAATGGAGAGACTCCGCCAGCGTCTCCGTAGCCGGAGTAGCAGCTCGCCTAGTATCCCCCAGTCACCCGCAAAACATGTCTCCCCGCGTCGTCTCTACATCACTTCCGACTCACCCGGCTTTGACGAGTCCCTCCTCCGGCGGTTCCAGGCAGAAGGATTCGACGTCGAGTACCTCCCTTTCACCCATGCAACCGACGATGTGGATCGCGATCGGAAAGACCTCGAGCGTCTCATCCATGAGCGCGAGGATGACCTTGAGCCGGGGGAGAGGTATGCTGTCGTAGGTATGTTTCTATCCCTCTGCCCTGTCCTGCCCTTAAGGATCACGGAAGGAAGGAAGGAAGGAAGTGTTAAGTGAGAAGCGTAGCGTACAACCGCCCCGCATATCTCCTGCTCCTCTCCCACCACCAACCATACACCACGATGAACCCATTCCCGCTGCTCTGCGCGTTCGTTGCCTTCTATCCCAACCCCCCGGAGGAGTCCTCGCCGTATCACCTCCCTCCCTCGACGACCTCGTCCTCCACCAGCTCCTGCTATGTGAATCTGCCCCTCCTTCCAATCCAGATCCATCTCGCAGGCCACCAGAGCCAGTCCCTCTGGGAAGATTACTCCATCCATCCTAGCAAAACGCGCCACCGCTGCCATCTCTTCTACTACCCGGAATCCAGCCCGGGCTTCGCAGAGTCCAGGACCGCGGCCTACGACCGGATCAGCTCCCGACTGGCCTGGAGTCGAGCACTGGACTGTCTCAAGCGAGGGTTCGGCTGGCCCGGCGGGAACTGGAGGACACCCGACCCGGAGTCCGTGTGGGAGAGGTACTGGAAGAATATCTTCCAGAGTCGTCGGTGCTCTACTGACTTGGGTGCTCATACTACCAACATGGCGAAATTGATGGTCGGCGAGGGAGACCCCGATTCCAAGGACAGTGCGCATGTGAATTGCGTTCCGAATGCAGTCGGAGGTTCGAGTTCCTCCCCCCCCTCCCGGGGGAAAGCGAGGCTGGTTTTGACTGACAGACCAGGATCCACCCCCTTTGATATTTCGACTTTCTACTCCTCCCAGTTCATCCCGTCTGGACCGCCCTCGCAGCGGATTCGCCTGCTGTCTCGGACCGTTGGACCGGACCGCGTTGTCGACGAGCTCCTGCTTACTTTCGAACACACGGAAGAAATAGCCTGGCTGCTTCCCGGAGTTCCGCCCACCGGTCGGTCGGTCCGTATCCCGCTGGTCATGGCGGTTAGTTTCTGTGCGAGCAAAATTGCCCGTCACAACATCTACTGGGATCAGGCGAGCGTGCTCGTGCAGATTGGCCTACTAGACCTGACACTTGTTCCCGGCAGCTTTCAAGCCACGGGAACGAACCGGAACGGTCAAAAGACCGTCGAGAGGATTCCGGTTGTCGGTGGAGAGGCTGCCGACTCGGTTTTAAGTGGGTGAACTCTCCCTGGCTTGGTGAACGTCTTAATTGTACATAGACCGAAGTAGAATGGATCCACTTTATATCTCAAAGTCGAGCCTGCAGCTTTCCCAAGTCTTTACTTACCCCTCCAGCGCTCTTCAAGGTCATTAGACTAGCCTCCTGTGCAAGGGGAATCACATCCTCTACTCGTCTCCCAGTGTCCGTCGCAAGGCCCGCAATTACGGTCCCGAGCAAGGTGTCTCCGGCGCCATTGACGCTGACAACAGCATCATCTGTCAGCTTCGCAGCAGGGGGGAATAGTCGCAGGTACACGCCTCCGATAAGTTCATCCGTAGGAGGAGCGCGGGAAAGGATGTACGGGCTAGACTCCGGGGCTGTCAGACGAGGATCACCCGGTCGCAGTAATTGGGTGAGCAGGGCACCCTGTACCCCTAGCTTTGTAACAATGCACGGGAGGAACGGGAGGAGCTGGATACTCTGCTGAGGAATCCCGGCATCGACCAGTGACGCCGAGGTCATCGCCACGAGCTTCTCCCGCGACCCGGACGAGGACATTCCCATCCCATCAATGATGCCCCACCAGCCAGCGGAGTCGAACAAGCCGTTCTCGCGCGCGGCCGAATACATCGCCGCGAGTTCGTATTCGTTCGGAGCAGCAAGGCTGACCGTGTTGTTGGGGACGGTGGCGAGCTGGCCAATTGCTGGCTTTCCGTCTGCGTCCGCCTTGAATAGTCCCTGGCTCTTGACGGTAGAGACAGGTTCAAACGCAACTCGGGCACCGTGGCTATTAGCCGTCGCGACCCATCTGGCGAGAACTTCCGGGCTCCAGTTGCCATCAACGACTACCCATTGTGGTTTCGTGCGCGAGATCATCGGTTCCCAGAAGCCATCAAAATCCAGTTCCTCTTCCGGAAGTTCCATGATGCTCATGTCGGCCATGGCCACGTGGAGATCTCGCTTCGCATCGTTGACCGCGATGTATTGGGCGGTGCGTGCCCCGGAGGAGGCTGGCAGCACCTTCACACCGCTAGTCGAGAGCTTTTCCTGCTGCAGAGTTGCCAAAGCTGCACGCCCACTGAGGTCGTCACCGACCACACTGCAGAAGAGAACGGAGCTCCCGAGGGAGCTCGAGGCAAAGGCGACGTTGTGCCCGACTCCACCGAGGCTCTGCCCGATGATGGCTGGGTTTGACGTTCGAAGGACAGGCTCTGTACGGCCGCTTCCAGCCCTAGGTGCATAGTCGCAGGCTAGATCAATCGCAAGCGAGCCCGCGACTAGGACGTCCACCTTTTCGGGTACTGTTGTGGGAGTTTTACTGGCTGGAACCGGCTCCGCCTCTGGTGAAGTCGTTTTGTCAGCCCTACCGATCCCCAGAATGGCTGGCATATGCCTGTGCAGGGACCATCTCGAAATTAGGGAACATTCCGAGCCTCGTCGAACAAGTAGAAAGAATGCTTACCTTTCGCTTGGAGATCCAGGGGAGCGTTCCAGCTTTGAGAGCTCCACTGCTACTCGTGCTGCACGCTTCACGTTCGCCTCGACGAGGGCTCGATTAGCGACAACCGTCTTTCCGCCACTGAGTTCCTTAATTTTAGATAGCACAAATGGCGTGTTGTCGCTACCGTGGTAGCCTTCAACATTAGCAAGACGAACCGCTTCGTCAATGACAGCGTCCATTTCGCTTTGAGGAATTGAGTGCTCTTCCGGGATGGGATTGGCAAAGAGAATTCCGGACGAAACCTGGAGTTGCGATTGCGCATCTGTATTCACAGTTAACAAGCTGCATCCTGAAGTGACGGAAGGCGACTTACAAATAATAGCGGCCGCCTCAGTCTCGTCCTGAATGACCTTGGGACTTTTGATTCCACTGTCCCGGCTGAAAAAGGCAGGCAAATCCACGGAACCCGAGCGCCCATCTGCAAAGGTTCCAACACATACGCCTTCCGTCTCGAGATACTCCAACGTACGGGGAATATCCAAGAAGCTTTTGCAGCCGGAGCTAACGACAGCAACTGGAGTTCGGCCCAGTTCAGTTAAATCGGCTACAATGGTGTTGTTAGTTTTCGTAGCGTACATTAGCGGCATCGGACGTACCCGAAATGTCCATCGATGACTCTCCTCCGCGGTGGACTCCTCCTGAGACACAGTTAACAAATGCAGTACCATGAGGAAAACCAGATCAACGTACCTAGACCCCCGGTTCCGAAGACTTTAATGCCGGCCAGATGCGCAAGCACCATGGTTCCGGATACCGTAGTACCGCCGTGAAGAGGCTTCCCGGGCATACCCTACTGACGTTAGGCAAGAAACCACTCTATATCAAATAGAAACATACAAGGCCGCATATATACCCCAGGTCTCGACGTGAGACCTTCAATGCGTTTTTCTTCTCCGCCGTTGATGCCAACTCAATGAGCTCATCGGCACGAAGACCAACTCGTGCTACGCCATTGAGGATGCCAATCGTAGCGGGAACACCGCCATTGACACGAACAACTGATTCAAGCAGTGATGCCAGCTCTACACTCTGCGGATATGGAAACCCTGTCTTCGTTAGTTAAATGTTCCACTGGGCCTGTCGAGATCTGGACAGGTACCATGAGTGTAAATCGTGGATTCCAGGGCTACCACCGGTTTCCCCGTGGCCACTGCATCACGGACCTCCTCCGACACCTGGAAGAATTTGCTCTGGGCCAGACCGTGATAGCCTCGAGCATATCGAGAAGTGGCTGGTGTTGTTGATGCTGATAAGGCTCTGGCTGTCCTGCTGCGGTGCTGACGAGAGGCCGCTTTGAATGCGAGCATGGTGGACAGGAACCAGAGGAGAGGACAGTCTACAACACAATGGATGGGAAATAACCAAGAGGGAATCTTTCTGGGGGGAGGAGGGGGATGGTGGAGAGGAGGATGATCAGGAAAGAAGCGGAGTACAGATAGCGAAAGCGGCGTGATTTGGCCGCGGCGGTCGCCGTAGTTTTCGTTGCTGGGAAATAATCCGGACACCTCAGCATCACGCCGACTCCGTCCCCTCCAATCCCAGCCATCAACCCCGGATTTCTTGGTCCTTTTCATTCTTTTCTCATTCTGTTTCTTCTCCCGGTGAGAATTGATCTCTACTCCGGCGCGGTCTGGTGCATATCTGCCCCATTGTCACCATGAGGCCGTTTGCTACCATTGTTACTGCGTTCTGCGGCCTGTTGCTGTCCGGTAGCTCTATAGTTCACGCCCACTCCAGGTTCCCCCCGGCCCAGACGCAGCTATCTCCCGATTTCAAGCCGCCTCAGGTGTTTAAGAATACGAATCTCGTCCGTAATACAAATTTGGAGAAGGGCTACGCCCGCGAGACTATCAATGTGGTGGTAGAGAACGTGGCCGCGGAGCCGCAGAGTGAGTACTACCTGTCCTTCCCATCCGATGTGTTTAGTCGGGTCGGAGGGCTGGAAGTGCGGAATAAAAAGGCACCAGAGGCTGGAAGGTTTGATGTGGAAGCTGCGGACGTTATTTCACCCAGGTGAGTCGGTGATTCTTCGTGGTCGATGGCTGGTGGTGGTGGTGATGACGACGAAGCCACGGTTGCTTGATTGGGGGCAGATATTGAGCTCCGCATGATGCCATTATCGACTGAAACTTGAAGTAAAAAGCTGTTGAACTGACTTGAAGCGACTGGCAGTGACGTCCAATACTTCGTCGTCTATCTCCCTGAACCTCTTGCCCCCAAGTCACAGATCACCCTGGGAATCTCTTACTCCATCCTCAACTCGGTCCACCCCCGCCCTGCTGTCATCGAGCAGGCGGACCGCCAGTTCCTAACTTACTCGTTCTCGGCCTATGTCCCATCCGCCTACCAGACCGTGACGCAAAAGACCAAGCTGAAGTTCCCCGGCAGCAATGTCCCCGACTACACCACGACAGACCTCAAGTCCAGCGCAGACCCCGAACGCCAGGGCTCGACCTTCACCTACGGCCCCTACGAGACAGCCAAGGTGGCTCCTGGTACCACATACCCCATCACTGTGCGCTATGAGTTCACCAAGCCCGTGATCACGGCTTCGCTGGTGGAACGAGACCTCGAAGTGTCCCACTGGGGCGGTAACCTCGCCACAGAGGAACGGTACTGGCTCCGCAACAACGGCTCCAAGCTCCTCAACCACTTCTCTCGCGTTGAATGGACCGTCACCAACTACCAACAATCTCCCTCTTCAGCGATCCGCGAGCTAAAGTACCCCCTCAAGCCAGGCTCCGTGGATCCTTACTTCATCGACGACATTGGCAACGTCTCCACTAGCCGCTACCGCCCGGGAAAGCTCAACCGCGAGGGCAACATCGACCTGAAACCCCGATACCCTATCTTCGGTGGCTGGAACTACAGCTTCCGTCTTGGCTGGAACAACAACCTCTCGTCCTTCCTGCGACGGGCCGCCTCCGGTGCCGATTCCTATGTTCTCAAGGTCCCCTTCCTCGAGGGCTTCAAGGTGCCCGAGGGAGTCCAGTACGAGAAGGTCGTCCTCCGGGTAATCCTGCCCGAGGGGGCCCGCAATGTACGCTACGAGACCGTCGAGGGAGACTCCAGCAATGGACTTCCCGACCCGAGCCAGATTCACTCCTCTGTGTCAGAACACAAAACCTTCATGGATACACTCGGCCGCACCGCATTGACCTTGACTGTGGAGAGCCTGACCGATGAAGCGCGTGATTCTCAGCTAGTCGTAAGTCCACCATTCCCTCACCTTATTCCATAAACTTTGAGGAGAATATCCGATTGACTCATTTTTCAGGTTACATACGACTACTCCTTCTGGGACGGAATGCGCAAGCCCCTGACCATTACCGCCGGGCTATTCAGCGTGTTTGCAGCTGCATGGGCGATCGGAAATATCGACGTGAGCATCAAGAAACGATAGAGTGTATAATCTGATATTTCTGTTTTTGTCTTATCCCGATTTTTGTTTCAATACCAGTAAAAATGAATTTTGATTTGTTGCATAATTCTTATGAGCCGTAAAGCGTAAGAAGGGATATTATTCTTTATTATTGCATCATCGAGAAACCAGCAATTCAAAAAGATTGAAAAAGAGAAAAGGGGTAAAGTAGAATATACAACCGGCACTCATGGAGCACAAAACCTTGCTCCTCTCCCGAATGGATAGAAAGTAATAGTATAAATATAAATAAAAGCCCGTTTTAGCCACGGGGGGGGGGGGGGGGGGGGGGGGGGGGGGGGGGGGGGGGGGGGGGGGGGGGGGGGGGGGGGGGGGGGGGGGGGGGGGGGGGGGGGGGGGGGGGGGGGGGGGGGGGGGGGGGGGGCGGGGGGCGGGGGGGGGGGGGGGGGGGGGGGGGGGGGGGGGGGGGGGGGGGGGGGGGGGGGGGGGGGGGGGGGGGGGGGGGGGGGGGGGGGGGGGGGGGGGGGGGGGGGGGGGGGGGGGGGGGGGGGG